>SKCR01022139.1:0-15231 GCA_019454045.1 Zanthoxylum bungeanum
GTGTTAGGGAAGTGATTTCGTGAGCAAGGAATCACCTTGTGAAGCTTGGAGCTTGGAGCTTCCATGGAGGATCACCCATGGCCGATTCTAGGAGGAGGAAGCAGCCCCACGCCGAGCAGTCCACCACTTGCGCAGCCCACTGCCGAGCAAGGAGATGGCAGTGCGTTTTTGTCTTCGTTGCATCTTACCGATCAATGTGAGTTATTCCGCACCTCATTTGATATGTATTTGTAAGCACTGCATTTTTGCATATAAGTCCCGATGATGAGTGTCGTATGGAGACACTACCTCTTTGATTGTGAAAGCCGCGGGGAAACTGACGTTGAAGGGTAAAGTTGGAAATTAGCATTTGGTCGGATTTAACTCGCTTGTTTAGCTTCGGGTTCGCTTGTTGGACCTCCGTTTTAAAACTTAACCTTAGCCCAAGCCCATTAAATCACATCCAATAATAATTTAAAACATTTAAAATATATGTCACAAATTAAACTAAAATAAATTAAACTAATTAAATTAAATTAAAACAAATTAAATGAAATCTAAATTAAATTAAATTAAAAACAATTAAACCAATTAAATCAAAACCAATTAAATTGAAATTAATTTAATAACTAATTAAAAACCAATTAAACTAAATCAAAAACAAATTAAATAACTAAATTGAAATTTAATTAAAACTAAATCTAATTATTAAACCTAATTAAATTAAATCAAATTCCAAAATTAAATTAATCATTTCCAAAATTTAAAAATCACCTACCAACTTAAATTAAATCAATCACCTAATTTAAATATTCACCACCTAAATTACATATTTCTTGCCTTAAATAATCAAATTAAATACACCTAATATTAATTGATTTTATTTCCTTTCAAAACCATGCACAAACCATGAAAACCCTACATTCCCTCTCTATATAAACATGACACAATCTAAACCTAGGACCGCTCTCTCTCTCTCTCGGACGGCCAAAGATAAAAAAACCCTAAAGCTTCCCTCGTCTCGGCTCTTTGATACGATTCTCTCTCTCGGCAGCAGCCACAAAAAACAACCCTTCTCTCTTCATCCCAACTCATTCATCAGCCCTTCACGTAACCTTCAATCCAGACGCCACCTGCCTCATTCATCAAGCCTGCCATAACGCTAACTCACTCACGTATCAATACGCCATCAGCCCTGCAAATTGACCTAGAACACCCACGCTAAAGCAGCAACTAATTCATCAAAAGCCATACACGGCAGCCCACACCGAGAACCCTAGGACACCTCCAGCAGCCACGCCATTCTCGTAGCAGCCATAGCTTCTGAGTTCAAAACCCCTCACGCATAAGCCTTCATTCAACACGTACCGCCACTCAATCCTCACGCACCTGACTCCACTCAGCAAATCCTCACGTAAAAAGAGCCATCTGCTCCTTCACGCTACAAGCCGCTTCTCACAAACACTAACTGCCCCTCACCGACAGCCCCCATAAATCCCCTCTAGTCGAGCACTCTGCTGCCCCTAAACCTTAACTCAGCCGCGCATAACTTCTCTCAAGCATACAGTAAACCCTTACGACAATACACCACCTGCCAGCCACGTTAACTTGCTTTCCCCCCTGACCTGCCCTCATCACAGCATCTGCGCACAAGGCCACTCCTTAACACAACCATCACCTTCACCTTGACCAGCATCACGTCTATTCCCCCACTGACCAATACCACGCCTATTCCCTGCCACCAGCCCCTTTGCTCACAAAATCATTCACGCTTCAGCCAAGACTCCACGTAGCCCTTCAGCCCTTCGCCACCTCAACCATAACACCACCTTGCTTCATTATAAAAAAACGCACTAGCCACAGATCAGCCCACGTTGATGCCTTCCTTCAAAGCAAACTCTCTACTTGGCAAACTTCCCATCTGACTCACGCCTAGCACGCCACATATTCGCCTTCCTAACGCACCTGCCATTAGCCCTTCACCACTTCACGTTCACGTAAGCACATCACACACGGCTCCAATATTAAAAGACACGTTGAAAGCATTCAAGAGGGGCAGCCACGAAACTAAGCTACAAAGCGACGAAAACTGCCGCAACCCTCCACTCATTAGCCCCTTTATCTTCACGAGACCACGCCAATTCTCCTCCATTGCCTTCATGCCTAAAATACAACCACCCCCCCCACGCCAATTGCCACATTGCCATCACGCCAAGACTCACATTGTTAGCCAATTCACGCCTTACAAAAAACCATAAATCAACACCAAACAGCCCCAAAAACTGCCCAAACACAGTAACAAAAATTGCCCCGGGAACCCTTCCAAAACTACAGTCCAAACCAGTCCAAAATAACCGCCAAAACAGTCCCAAAACAGTCCATTAACACACCTGAAACAGTGACCAGAAAATTCACCGAAAATAGCAGCGAAACTGAGTGAAAACAGTGGCCCGAACATCAAAATAGCGAGGAAAGATGTTGAGTCAGTGAATCAGAAAAGTAGCGGATCATTCACCCTTCTGACGGCCGTGTAACGCGCTTTCGTGAGATGACAAAAGAGATTAGACCTGAGGGCACCTTTTTATTTATTACCTTTCGTTTATTTTTGTTTATTTTAATGTATTATCGCATGAGAGTCGTTTGAGGTATGATGTGATTGTGGACGAGCGGAATATGTGTTCCCTTTGGTGGTATATAGGATGGAAACCCGGACGTAAATTCCGTAGCCGAATCCGAATGGACGGTAGTGCGGTTTGTACTCGGGATACAAAGCCACGTACCACTAAGAGACACGTATTTCGTCTCATCCGAACTTGTATTTGAGCATGTGATAGTTTCTAGGTTGTTTTATTTATTATTCAAAGCATGGTTTAATTTAGTTCGTTATTTATTTTTTAAAAGAATATTTATGTTATTCTTTACGCATGTTATTTTGATTAGTTTACGGTATGTTTGAATAGTAATTCATATTACTTGATTTTATGGTTTAATATGCTCATTGCGTGGAATGGTGCTTGCCGTTTAAAGACTTACTTTCAAGCATGCAAACTTAGATTAGGAATCATTTGACGCATGTATATTAGATCGAAGTACCCTTGAGCATGATTATTGAATAGATTCGGTTAGTTCATTGCACAAATCATACCATCGCAAGTGACATAAGTAAGGGACCATTCCGAACCCAACGGTTTGAGGTCTTTTTCCCTTGCGAGGGGTGAGTGCGGCCTTAAATTTTTGTCCCAGTTCACACTGGGTGGAGACTCCATGTTATATCTCCGGTTTAGTTCCTCGGCGGACTATTCCGTACTCCCAACTAGGCCGCGAGCCTAGAACTGCGTCGTCAAGTTTCTGTGTCCTACAGTCTGGCGACTCCACTAGGGATAGAGAATCGGCCCCGAAATAATGTCTTGTAATGTTTGGATTTGTGCTTTAATTAACCGTGTCTACAGTGGGTTGAAGGGGCTTAGTTAAAAGGCATTATCAGTGAGAGCCTTTGTCCGCACTCTCGTAAACCCACATGTGAACCTTAGACGTAGAACTAGTAGAAATTATTATTTTTTTATGTTGATGTTTTGGACCGTCGTCATTTGGATCCAATTGGACCTTTTTTCAAAAGATGTGAACTTACTGGGCCATTTAAAGTGGGACGAGTTCGTGTCAGTTGACAGTTGGGCCAAAAGCTTCTAAAATATCGGTGGGCCATTTTATGTTTGGGCCTCTTATCATTTGAAGTTGTTTAGCCATGTTATCGCAAAGTGTAAACTTGTTGGCCTTTTCAACTGGGACAAGTTTGGCACCCGCGCAATAGTATGATTGAATACTTTAAAATGATAATGGGCCAACTAGTGTGAAAATTCTTAAATGGGCTTATATATTACATACATTGCACGTATCTCATGCATCTCATGCATACACGCATCATGTTAACCCCGTGTCTTAAAAGCCATCATAGATATCTGTGGGTTAGAGAAGAAAAAAAAGGAGTTTGTCAAGAGGAGTTTAGCAAACATGGATAGCGAGGAAAAGGAAATCGAGAAACAGAAAACCTCACGGCAAGGATAGAAAGACCATTGGGAGGCCTCAAAAAAAGAAAAGAAAACAAAAGAAGAGAAAAAAAAGAGAAAAAAAAAAGAAAAAAAAAAAGAGAAAAGAAAAAAAAGAGAAAAAAAAAAAGAAAAGAAAAAATAGAGAAAGAAAAAAAAGAGTTGTTGTTTGTTTTTAGTCTTTGATAGTTAGACATAAGTCCGATGATGAAACCGTTTGCTTTAGGATGAAATCATAGAAACGATAAACTCTTGATGGGCTTTTATCTCACGGTTTGAGTAATTGATCTATGTTAGACTCATAAGCACTTGATTATGGTTCTTAGCTGTGAAAACTTGAGTAGCTAGCAAAGTGACTAGTCGAAGAAATTGTAGGTCGGTGAATGACCGTTTGCTTAGATGTCTATCTTGATTTGCTTATGTTATGATGTGTGGTATGGTTGAAGATAAAAGAAAAGTCTCTAAAGTAAAAAAAATAGACCGCCTATACCGATAAGCGTGAAGCTACCCATGGGCGAGTATTAGGACCACCATGAGGAGAAATGCTACCTTAAAGGGTAGGTGTGTCAAAGAATGAAAAAAAAAAGAAAAAAAGAAAAAAAAAAGAAAAGAAAAAATGAAGTTCAAAATGAAAAGAAAAAAAGAGAGACAAAGCAAAAGAGAAAGAAAACCATACCACATTGAGCACAGAAAAGCAACTGCAGACATAATTGAGACATCTAGGTTGGTTTGACCCATCGATCCCGATTTTTGAAACGAAATCATTGAGTTAGCTTACCTGGGGATGAATCCGCAAAGGAACCTTTGCACACACAACACTTTGAGTCTGGCTTAGATCATTTATTCAAAGACTTGGATTTGAGTTGCATTGAACGTTTTGAAGGTTCTGTGGTTTCAATACTGAGCATTCTTTTAGGGCAATAATATGTGTAACTATTGGGACTATTTCGTAGCATGTGATATAGTATGATATGGAAGGCCCCACCATGTGGTTCATCTTGACCAAGTACAAACAGCGGATAGCAGAAAGGTAAACCAAGACTGGGGACGACCAGTCTCCCACATCGCGAATCGGGGACATAACAAGATATTGAGCCATGAGACCAGAGAGAAGGCCGAGTAATCACCTGGAGAACTGGCGGAAAACCTAACCCAACGGGATAGGAAATTCATCCATGCATGCATGCATACATGTAACGCACTTGCATTCTTTTTGTGTTTTGTTTTCTTTGTATTCACAGGTTTCAACGGAGAAAAAGAGAAAGCGGCAAATGCAAGCCAACCAGAAGCAGCAACAGTACAGTGTCATCAGTCTCAGGAATGAATCAGAATCAGTATCAGTCTCAGGAATGAATCAGACTCAGTATCAGTTTGGGGCGAGGCCCACATCACTTTGGGGGCGAGGCCCACATCGTTATCAGAATCAGTCTTATCGGGTATGGCACTTTGGGGACAAAGCCCACACCTTTATCAGAATCGGTCTTGCCGGGTATGACACTCTGGGGACGAGGCCCACATTACCATCAATAGCAGTTCTGCCGAGTATGGCACTCTGGGGGCGAGGCCCACATTAGTTCAGAATCTATCTGGCCGAGTATGGCACTCTGAGGGCGAGGCCCACTTTAGTTCAGTATCAGTTTTGCCGAGAATGGTAATCCGAGAATGGAATAAGGTCCGAGGATGAACAAAACGAGAATGGTAATCGGAGAATGGAGCAGTGTTCGAGAATGGACAAGCCGAGAATGGAAATCCGAGAATGGAGCAGAGTTCGAGAATGAACAAGCCGAGAATGGCAATCCGAGAATGGAGCAGAGTTCGAGAATGAACAAGCCGAGAATGACGATCCGAGAATGGAGCAGCAGAGTTCGAGAATGAACAAGTCGGGAATGGCACTCCGAGAATGGAAACACAGTTCAGGAATGAACAAGCCGATAATGGCACTCTAAGAATGGAGCACAGTTCGAGAATGAACAAGCCGAGAATGGCACTCCGAGAATGGAACGCGGTTCGGGAATGGACCACATCACAGTAACGGTTCAGGAATGGACCACATCACAGTAACGGTTCAGGAATGGACCACACCACAGTAACGGTTCAGGAATGGACCACCTCACAGTAACGGTTCGGGAATGGACCATCTCATACAGCATAATTTGAAAATGAACCATCACATTATCAGTATCAGTCTTGCCGGTATGACACTTTGGGGTGAGGCCCACATTAGCATCAGAATCGGTCTTGCAGGGTATGGCACTCTGAGGGCGAGGCCCATATTAGCATCAGTATCAACATGGGGGCGTGGCCATATCAGTATCAACATAGGGGCGAGGCCCATATCAGTATAGTTTGAGGGCGAGGCCCATATCAGTATTAGTCTGGGGCGAGGCCCACGTCAGTATCAGTTGAGGGCGAGGCCCACATTAGTATTAGTCTGGGGCGAGGCCCACATCAGTATCAATTTTGGGGCGAGGCCCACATCAGTATCAGTTAAGGGCGAGGCCCATATCATATCAGTTTGAGGGCGAGGCCCATATCAGTATCAGTCTGGAGTGAGGCCCACATCAGTATTAGTCTGGGGCGAGGCCCACATCAGTATCAGTTTTGGGGCGAGGCCCACATCAGTATCAACTCAGGGTCGAGGCCTACATTATTAGCAGCATCGGTAATGAATCCCAGGGTCGAGGCCCACATTGTCAGCAGCATCGGGAAAGAATCCCAGGGCCGAGGCCCATATCAGCGGAGTTTTGGAATGAATCAAGAGAATGAATCCCAGGGCCGAGGCCACATCAGCAGAGTTTTGGAATGAATCCCAGGGCCGAGGCCCACATCAGCAGAGTTTTGGAATAAATCCAGGGAATGAATCCCAGGGCCGAGGCCCACATCGTCAGAATTTGAATGAATCCCAGGGCCGAGGCCCACATCGTCAGAATTTGGAATGAATAAAGGGAATGAATCCCAGGGCCGAGGCCCACGTCGTCTGAATTTGGAATGAATCCAGGGAATGAATCCAAGGAATGAATCCCAGGGCCGAGGCCCACATCAGCATTAGTCTGGGGGCGATGCCCATATTAGCATCAGTATCAATCTTGCCGGGTATGGCACTCTAGGGGTGAGTCCCGCATCATTATCAGCATCAGTTTTGCCGGGTATGGCATTCTAGAGGGAAGGCCCACATAGCATCAGATCAGTTTCTGTCGGGTATGACATTCTGGGGGTGAGGCCCACATCACATTAGATCAGTTCTGCCGGGAAAGGCACTCTGAGAATGGAGATATAGTCCGGGAATGGACAGCTCGAGAATGAGCACGCCGAGAATGGCACTCTGAGAATGGAAGATCAACATCATCATCAGTTTGGCCAGGTATGGCACTCTAGGGGCGAGGCCCACATCATCATCAATATCAGTTTTTCCGGGTATGACACTCCGGGTATGGAGACACCAGTTTCAGTTTTGTCGGGTATGGAGACATCAGATCAGTTTCGCCGGGTATGGCACTCCGGGTATGGAGACACATCATCATCAGCAGTTTTGGGGATGCGTCCAAGGGTCGAGGACCCACTACATCATCATTTTGAGGGCAAAGTCCCTATTATCAGCGATGTTGGGTCGAGGTGCCCAAGGTCGAGGTGTCCCCGTTGTCGGTTGTAGTTCCGGGATGTGTCCCAGGGTCGAGGGCCCACTACATCATCAGTTTGAGGGCGAGGTCCCTATTGTCAACGGTATTGGGTCGAGATGCCCCCATTGTCGGTTGTAGTCCGGGATGCGTCCCAGGGTCGAGGGCCCACTGCATTATCAGTTGTAGTTCCGGGATGTGTCCCAGGGTCAAGGACCCACTACATCATCAGTTTGAGGGCGAGGTCCCTATTGTCAGCGGTATTGGGTCGATGTTCCCAGGGTCGAGGTGCCCCCGTTGTCGGTTGTAGTTCCGGGATGCTTCCCAGGGTCCAGGTGCCCACTACATCATCATATTGAGGGCGAGGTCCCTATTGTCAACGGTGTTGGGTCGAGGTGACCAAGGTCGAGGTGCCCCCGTTGTCGGTTGTAGTTCCGGGATGCGTCCCAGGGTCTAGGTGCCCACTACATCATCAGCTTGAGGGCGAGGTCCCTATTGTAAGCGGTGTTGGGTCGAGGTGCCCCCGTTGTCGGTTGTAGTTCCGGGATGCGTCCAGGGTCGAGGGCCCACTGCATCATCATCACAGTTCACATTCGGTGGTTCGGGAACAAAGCCTAGAGGTCGAGGTTGCCTCGCCACCATATCTACTACATCATCAAATCGATTCGATAGCAGCGAGCAAACCAGGTGGCAGCTGGCGAGCCAGGTAAGTGAAAATGCATTGCACGTACTTTGATAGGATTGTCATTGTCACACACTGCACAAGTCCCATCAAAGTGGGGGCGACTGTAGGCACTGCCTTTTTGCATATAAGTCCGATGATGAGTCTCGTATGGAGACACTACCTCTTTGATTGTGAAAGCCGCGGGAAACGGACGGTGGAAGGGTAAAGATGGAATTAGCATTTGGTCAGATTTAACTCGCTTGTTTAGCTTCGGGTTTCGCTTGTTGACCTCCGTTTTAAAACTTAACCTTAGCCCAAGCCCATTAAATCACATCCAATAAGAATTAAAACATTTAAAATATATGTCACAAATTAAACTAACGAAATTAAAACTAATTAAATTAAATTAAAACAAATTTTATGAAATCTAAATTAAATTAAATTAAAACCAAGTATAACCAATTAAATCAAAACCAATTAAATTGAAATAAAATTAATAACGAATAAAACCAATTAAACGAAAGCAAATGCAAATAAATAACGAAGTGAAAGGGAATTAAAACGAAATCTATTATTAAACCTAATTAAATTAAATCAAATTCAAAATAAATTAATCATTTCCAAAATTTAAAAATCACCTACCAAATTAAATTAAATCAATCACCTAATTTAAATAATTCACCACCTAAAATTACATATTTCTGCCTTAATAATCAAATTAAATACACCTAATTAATTGATTTATTTCTTTCAAAACCATGCACAAAACCATGCCAACCCTACATTCCCTCTCTATATAAACATGACATAATCTAAACCCTAGGACCGCTCTCTCTTCTCTCTCCGGACGGCCAAAAGATAAAAAACCCTAAAGCTTCCCTCATCTCGGCTCTTTGATACGATTCTCTCTCTCGGCAGCAGCCACAAAAACAGCCCTTCTCTCTTCATACAAACTCCTTGATCAGCCCTTCACGTAACCTTCAATCCAGACACCACCTGCCTCCTTCATCAAGCCTGCCAATAATGCTAACTCACTCACGTATCAATACGCCATCAGCCCTACAAATTGACCTAGAACACCCACGCTAAAGCAGCAACTCATTCATCAAAAGCCATACACGGCAGCCCACACCGAGAACCCTAGGACACCTCCAGCAGCCACGCCATTCTCGTAGCAGCCATAGCTTCTGAGTTCAAAACCCCTCACGCATAAGCCTTCGTTCAACACGTACCTGTAGGCATTGCATTTTTGCATATCAGCCCAATGATGAGCCTCGAATGGAGGCACTACTTTTTTAGTTGCGGAAAGCGGTCGTCGGAAGGGAATGGTCAAGAATTGACATTTTTATTGGATTTGGTTCGCTTGTTCAAGCTTCGGGTTCGCTCATTCGGTCTCAATTTTAAATTTATCCTCAACCCGCGTTTCAAAAATACCCACGTCCAAACCCATTTCCATGCCCCACATTAGCCACCCACCTTATAAACAAATCACAAAAGCCTACAACTCCCACGTCAAAACCCATTCTTCATAAACCAAACAAGCACTAAACTACAAACACCAACCACCAAGAAATAAAAAATCAAAATAAGCCCATAGCCAAGCCCATGCATCTCACGTCTTTCACCAAATAATGAACAACAAACCCATTCCTACACCCATCCATTCCCATGCAACCACCATCCATAATCTCACCTAACCCTCACGCCAATGCCTCCTCCATACACATCTCCATTATTCACGCACAACTGCCCACGCCCCTAGCTTCATCAACAAAATCAGCCTTTCATGACAGCCACCCACGTTAACGGCTCCCTCATCAAATAAACCCTAACCAAAGCTCAACGCCATCACACTACACCACCCATAAGAACAAAAGCAGCCCTCACGACCACCCCTGACTTTTCCCATGCCTTCACGCCTGGTGTGTAACAACAGCCCCTTTAACTGCCCTTGCTTCACGCCATAACACCCATCTGGCCCCTCCCTCTCTCGCTATCTCAACCCTTACAGACCCTCACGCACCTCCTCTCTCCTCTGCCCCATGCACTCACCATAAACCAACCCTTATGACCAGCAACTCCATGCAGCCGAACTAAACAAATGAACACAATAGCAGCCTTCAACTCACGGCCACTGCCGAGCACCTTCAACACATAACTGCCCCTTCACCTAACTCACTCCTTCACGCTCAGTTCACCTGCACATTCAACGCACCAACAGCTCAGTTCACTGCCAAGCTTCACGCCCAGCACAACATCACACGTAGCCCTGCACTTAACACACTCACGCATAAATCATCAGTCCATACAAACTCTTCACGCCATCAATAAAGCCGGACACCCTCACAGCTCCATTCATCGTCAAACCTGCCTGACCAGTCTCATTTCCATGCACACAGCCACGTCCAAAACCAGCACCATAACACGCACACCACTCTCAACAAACTCTCTCGCCACTGCCCATGCTCAACGCAGCCTCTAATTTACCTCATGTAACTGCCCCCCCTCATACTCACATGAAACCCTAGCTGCTCACGGCTTCCCCTGCACTGCCCTTCAACCGAGTTGATCACTTCACTTCATGAAACCAGCAGCCCCAGCGTAACAAATAGCCACGAAATGCATGTACATCCCTCACGTACAAACCCTACATACCTGACCGAGACTGCTTTCCCTCTCTCATCAACACTCCAACACACAGCCCTGACCTGCACCCTCATTTACCTAGCCAACGTGCCACAAACGCATATCATCTTTGCCTTCACAGTGGCCTTGGATCCACTCAGCCCATTCACTATCACCAACGTGAACCGCACCATTAACACCCCCCTCCATGCACTTAACAAGAACAAAAGCAGCCCCTCACGCTTATTGACCAAGCACATTCACGCCACAAACCCCACTTGAAGCCACTTCCACAACAACACATTCTCAAGCCTTCAACAGTCCACTTGGCCACGTGAAACACGCCCATTTTGGCAAAGCCCTCACCAAAAACGCATAAACCCTTTTTACACCTATAGCCAGTTCACGTCAGATACACTGCAAAGCCCTCTTTTCACGCACACAGCGCATCGTCACGCCACAAAACAGCCACGCCAAACACAGTCCACTGTCCACCCCTGCACTGTCGAGAATAACCCTTATCCACTGCCCAGGATTGTCTTGACCTAGACCCTAGTAAGCAGCCCACAAATCCCTTCCATGCATACGTAAATCTGGTCTCTAAAAATGTCCTCTAACGCGCCTAAAAACACTGCCAAAAATCAACCCTATAACCCTCCCATGCATACGTAAAAGTGATCCCAAAACAGTCCCCATGCACACGTGGAAATACATCAAAAATAGTCCAAGAATTGCACCCAAGAGCAACCCAAAAATAATCCGAGAGAGAACCTGAAAATTAGAGTTAAAACAGTGAGAAAAAATAGAGAAAACTGTAAACTGTAACCGCAGTGAAAACAGCGGGCGGAGACCGCGAGTGAAAACGGAAAAACAATTAAACAGCAGACAACCGCGACCTGTGAAAACAGCGAAATAGCGAACCAGTGAAAACAGTCGAAACGACATCCCTTCCGGCATCATGGAACGCACTCCCGGAAAGCGACTTAAAAGGTAAGACCTGAGGGCACCCTTTTATTTCTTATCATTTATTTTTAGTTATTTTATTTTTTATTTCGCATGAGTATTGTGAATTAGTGTATGATGTGATTCGGGTGAATGAAATATGTGTTCTTTTTGTGGTATATTGGATAGAAACCCGGACATAAATTCCATAGCCGAATCCGAATGGACGGTAATATGATTTACACTCGGGATACAATGCCCCGTACCACTTGAAAGATTCATATGTTTCATTCCACTCAAACTTGTATGTGAGCAAGATTAGGCTATTAGAATGTTATTTTTATTTTGGGCATGACATTAGTTATTTACTTTGTATTAGGAATTTAAATTAAGGCATGTTAGATTACTATGTATGTAGCATGTTTGATGTGTGATGTCGGATGTTTGCCGTTATGAAAAGTTTACTGTTGAAGCATGCAAACCTAGAATTTAGACTACTTTGACCAACATGTATGTTGAGTAGACTGGTTAATATTGCACAAATCCATCATTACAAACGACATAAGTAAGGGACCATTCCGAAACCCAACGGTTTGAGGTCTTCCCTTGCGAAGGGTAAGTGCGGCCTTAAATCATTTCCCGGTTCACACCGGGTGGCGACTCCATACTCTCCGATTTAGTCCCCCGCAGGCTACTCCGTACTCCAACGGGCCGCGAGCCCGGAACAGCATCGTCCAGTTTCTGTTGTCTACAGTCTCGCCACTCAATCCTCACGCACCTGACTCCACTCAGCAAATCCTCACGTAAAAAAGAGCCATCTGCTCCTTCACGCTACAAACCGCTTCTCACAAACACAAATTGCCTCTCACCGACAGCCCCCCTAAATCCCCTCTAGCCGAGCATTCTGCTGCCCCTAAACCTTCACTCAGCCGCGCATAACTTCTCTCAAGCAAGCAGTAAACCCTTACGGCAATACACCACCTGCCAGCCACGTTATCTTGCTTTCCCCCCTGACCTGCCCTCGTCACAGCATCTGCGCACAAGGCCACTCCTTAACACAACCATCGCCTTCACCTTGACCAGCATCACGCCTATTCCCCCACTAACCAACACCACGTCTATTCCCTGCCACCAGCCCCTTTGCTCACAAAATCATTCACGCTTCAGTCAAGACTCCACGTAGCCCTTCAGCCATTTCCATCTCAACCATAACACCACCTTGCTCCATTAATAAACAAATTGCACTAGCCACAGATCAGCCCACGTTGATGCCTTCCTCCAAAGCAAACTCCCTACTTGGCAAACTTCCCATCTGACTCACGCCTAGCACGCCACATATTCGCCACCCTAACGTACCTGCCATTAGCCCTTCACCCCTTCACGTTCACGTAAGAACATCACACATGGCTCATATATTAAAAGACACGTTGAAAGCATTCAAGAGGGGCAGCCACGAAACTAAGCTACAAAGCGACGAAAACTACTGCAAACCCTCCACTCATTAGCCTCTTTATCTTCATGAGACCACGCCAATTCCCCTCCATTGCCTTCACGCCCTAAAATACAACCAGCCCCCCCTCCACACCAATTGCCACATTGCCATCACGCCAAGCCTCACATTGTTAGCCAATTCACGCCTTACGAAAAACCATAAATCAACACCAAACAGCCCCAAAACTGCCCAAAACAGTAACAAAAAATGCCCCTGGAACCCTTCCAAAACTACAGTCCCAAACCATTCCAAATAACCGCCAAAACAGTCCCAAAATAGTCCATTAAACAACCTGAAATAGTGACCGGAAAATTCACCGAAAACAGCAGCGAAACTGACTGAAAACAGTGGCCCGAACATCAAAACAGCGAGGAAGAACGTTGAGTCAGTGAATCAGAAAAGTAGCGGATCATTCACCCTTCTGACGGCCGTTGTAACGCGCTTTCGTGAGACGACAAAAGAGGTTAGACCTGAGGGCACCTTTTTATTATTACCTTTCATTTATTTTGTTTATTTTAATGTATTATCGCATGAGAGTCGTTTGAGGTATGATGTGATTGTTGGACGAGCGGAATATGTGTTCCCTTTGGTGGTATATAGGATGGAAACCCGGACATAAATTCTGTAGCCGAATCCGAATGGATGGTAGTGCGGTTTGTACTCGGGATACAAAGCCACGTACCACTAAGAGACACGTATTTCGTCTCATCCGAACTTGTATTTGAGCATGTGATAGTTTCTAGGTGTTTTATTTATTATTCAAAGCATGGTTTAATTTAGTTCGTTATTATTTTAAAAAGCATATTTATGTTATCTTTACGCATGTTATTTTGATTAGTTACGGTATGTTTGAATAGTAATTCATATACGTTGATTTTTATGGTTTAATATGCTCATTGCGTGGAATGGTGTTTGCCATTTAAAGACTTACTTTCAAGCATGCAAACTTAGATTAGGAATCATTTTGACGCATGTATATTAGATCTAAGTACCTTGAGCATGATTATTGAATAGATTCGGTTAGTTTATTGCACAAATCATACCATCACAAGTGACATAAGTAAGGTACCATTCTGAAACCAACGGTTTGAGGTCTTCCCTTGCGAGGGGTGAGTGCGACCTAAATCTTTGTCCCAGTTCACACTAGGTGGCAACTCCATGTTATATCTCGGTTTAGTTCCCTCCGTGGACTATTCCGTACTCCCAACTAGGCCGCGAGCCTAGAACAGCGTCGTCAAGTTTCTGTGTCCTACAGTATTCAACTCATTTTATGCTTAATTTATGATCATTGGGACTTGATTGAATCCCAACAAAGAGAACACAAGCTATTTCCCAAGTTCTCTAAGTGCGAGTTTTGGTTTCTAGTGTTGTATTTCTGGGGCATGTTGTGTTTAAAGAAGAATCAGTGTAGACTCCCAGAAGATTGAAGCCATTCAAAATTGGCACCGAAACTACCAGTGTAACAGAGGTTCGTAGCTTCATGGGTTTAGCAGGATATTATAGGAGGTTCATAGAGATTTCTCCAAAATAGCTACCCTGTTAACGCGACTGACTCAGAAGAATGTAAGTTTGATTGGTTAAATGCTTGTGAGAAGAGTTTTCAGGAAAACTTAAAACGGCGATTGACTATTGCTCATATTCTAGCCCTGCCGACGGGATCAGAAGGGTTTATGGTGTCGTGTGATGCTTCTAGAGTGGGATTGGATATGTTTTGATGTAGAGAGGAAAAGTTATTGCCTATGCCTCTAGACAGTTAAAACCCTATGAATAGAATTATCATACTCATGATTTAGAGATGGCAGCGATAATCTTTGCCTTGAAGATATGGCGACATCACTTGTATGGTGAAAATTTTGAGATTTTCACTGACCA
>SKCR01022140.1:0-15081 GCA_019454045.1 Zanthoxylum bungeanum
TTGGATGATACCAAACTGAAAGACCCAAATTGGAACAGTTCCTATATAGGTTATCCTAAGGGAAACCTTGAGTATAGTACTTATAAATCTCACATGAGAACAATATGATTGTTGCTCACCATGCGGTTTTCCTGAGAGGAATACCGATATGCAGTGGTCAGTGGGGGATAGTGATACTCGATGAAAATCAGAGTAATACTGTTCAAGGCACAAAGTCCTTAATGGAACACAAATAGTTCATCTATGATGAATCTATACCATTAATCTTCAAATACACAAGAACTTCGTAGATCGGAGGATAGAGTCAAAAAACAACCTAGGGTATGTGTTTCTGATCTAACCCCATAAATATGTCAATCTTATGGAGGTGTACCATCCGACTATGTTTTGAGGAAGTGATACGAAGTATCGACTCCCTATTATGGCAAAGTGCCATGAGTCCGAAATGGATTCCATGTATAACAACTATTTTGGATACTAGTTGTTGTACCACAAGGCATTGTGCCTATTGGTACATTAACGTCTTCAAGGAAGACATACATGGAAGGCAACATACCAACGTACAAAGCTGGGCTTTTGACGGAAAGGTATCGTTATCAACATTATGTTAATAACGGTTCAACCTTTTACCTGTTGCCATGGTAAATCCATTTTGAAAATGCTTGTTGATAACTGCGTATTTCATTTATGAAATGTGTCAGAGGCAGATCAAAATCGTTTTCCTGAAAAGGAAACCTTTTGGACGATGTTTACAACATCCTGACGATTTTGTATAACCAACAAACAAGGTTTGCGGGTTATTCGATCCATGTTTGGATTGAAAGCAAGCATAAGGTTCTTGGAACTGTCGTTTTGAAATAATCATAATGGTTTATGTTTGAATCAAAACGAAATAATTCTTGTGTATATAAGGAGGTTAGTGAGAGGGCACTGACAATGAAATTCCCATATAGCAATTGGTGAAAGCTGGCTTTCATAGATATTCTTTCAATAGAAATTCTCCGTAGAATTCTGGGGAGTAAACAACCTTTATTCAAGGAATAAAGATCTACTGGGATAGATTTGGAGTTTGTTAAACACTCTCTGAGAAATTGTACATTTAAAATGTACTTGTATTGGTGTCTCATATGCTTCGAGCATATGGAGTCACGATCAGGTCAATCCAAGTGATAGTCACTGGATTGAAGTTAAGAACATCTGTTAGTATCTTAGAGAACTAAAGATGTTGTCTTAAACTATGGAGAAGGAGAACTTGAAGTGACTGGGATCACCGCTGCAAGTTCCAAATAATTAAATACTACGGTACTATAAGTTTGAACACTGGGACAATGAGCTGGAATATTCCGAGCAAGATACTGTTGCCGAATAAACAACAAATGTGGATTATTGCTGCAGCTGAGGCAGCAATAGAAGCCATTTGATCGAAAATAAATCTAATTAGATTAGATATAGTTCTTTAGCAGCTGAGCTAGGCGTCAGCACAGGCTAAGGAATTAAGGTCTCATCGACGATCCAGATATATACTTCTATATCATATGATTCGTTCGGATCATACATCGTGGCAATGTGATGATCGTGTAAATCATCGCGTCAAACGATAATCAAACAAATCCGCTGACGAAATCCTTTCCTCAGCAATTTGAGCGAACCGTACATAGTTCGGGTGTGGGACACTTGAGTGACTGGCTATGTGCCAAGTGGGAGATTGTTGGACATAATGACCCATAGCGTCACTATTTGCACAGATCATTGTGTTGTTGTAGAAAATTAACTATGTGACAAGGAAATTGCACTCTCATCATTTGTGATTAGATCACCATAGATATATAAATGAAGAGAGGTCCATATGATTAGTTCCTGGACTGAATGATATGAGACAGTATCAGTCCCCGAAGGATTAATCATTAAATATCCCGAGCCGGAGTATTATCGAGACTGGACATCGATAATGCAGAATAGGCTAGTATTGCACTTGTGTGCGTTGTGAGGGCACAACGACATAGTTCTCATATATATAAGTATTGGATACTTATGCAAGTGCGATAGGAGGTCGTGTTTCACCGATGGTACGGGAAACAGCTTCGCTCTGGATAGACCCTTCGGAATCCCATTGGTATTATGACTATGTGTCTATGGGAGGCCGAAATCAAGGTAGGTGTGTATAGTCTTAACCTGAGACTTACATCGCTAATACTTACGATAATCGATAGACTTTGGTCTTGGTGGTACAGGCTTTAACCAGTTCTGCGTACACCACTTCTGGGTTTATCAGAGAGTCGTAGTGTATTGGATGTGATTCAAGACGGAAGTATCACTCCAGTCATAGTGGAGATGATGTCACGCAGGATACGGTATTAGTGCTCTTAAGTGCTGCGCGGCCATCGGGATATTATGACAGGTCATGTATATCCGATTATAGAGACTAGTTACCAGACATCCGACATGTGCTTCGTACGGGGTAGACACTTATCCAGGCCCCAGGCCTAGCACGTGACTATCCGATACTGGGCCGATATGCACAATACAATCGTATACTACGCTTGATACAGATCTTAATATTCTTAATGGATATGTCCGGAGAATTGGGTAGACTTGGTGCTTTGTTAGGAGTCGACCTTGTCTCGTAAATCGGTAGAACGTAGTACTTGGTACGTACGTGATTCGGATACTCCGACGACCGTATTTACTGCCAACTTATCCGGGGATCTCATGGGTCGCTTCCCGATAATCCACCGATGACGCACAACTCGCACTCTTGAATAATCTGGGATTATATAGAAGAGAGAGAAAATTAATCTAGGATTAATTACAGAGATATTTTATCTAGGATAAAATATCGTCTAGAGCGAGATAACGATTAATTTGGAATTAATCGATTAAATTAATATATTCGATATATTAAACGAAATTAGATTTCGACGCGGAATTAAAATTAGATTTTAATTCGGGCGAACGAATTAATTTAGAATTAATTCGTTAGCGACGTGAATAGTGAATTCGCTAGGCGTAATCATCTAATTACGACGCGACGGAAAAATCGTTAATTTGGAATTAACGAACCCGAGCCCGAGTGTGATTGCGAGCGCATTCGTATTTCGAATTCGAGTGCGGCAACGCAAGTCGCATCAAGCGTCAAATCAATCAGTCGCATCAAGCGTCAAATCACTGTCACTTTGAGTGATGTGACTTGACAACATGTCACTTTAATAAAGTAGATGTGACTTGATGGACATGATGTGTACTTGATGGCTTTTATTGTTTGACATTTAAAAGCAAATGAAATGCAAATTAAAGCAAATGCATTTGAAATTCACATAAGCATATATAAGATATACTTGAAATGAATTTCATTTGACAACTTTATAAATATTTCATCTCTCAATTCTCTCTCACGCCAAAACCCATTTTTCTTCACTGGTTTTGAACCAGAAATGGCGTGACACTAAGGGGAATCAAGAGTGGTTTTTCATGGTGAGAAATCAAGTGCTAGCAAACTTACGAGTCTTGCGAAGGTGGTAGGGAGGTTCGCCCATGAGCCGGGATCCATCGGACGAGGCTTGGAACTCCGTTCTCAACTCAAAAATCTTTTTGGAGGCAGTGGACTGCTACCAGTGGGCGTGAATGGCAGTGGCTATTTGGGCTTGATTCGTCTCCAAATCGACTCAACCGATCGATGTGAGTATTCTGCACTTCCGTCGTTGTATTCACTTATGATTCATGCTTGAGTTTTGATCTTGGGACCTATAGAAACTCCAACACCAAATATACCTATTATTATATATTTTTAATTACCAAAATATCCTCCAATGGTATAGATATTTATGAAATTACAACAAATAGCTTATGTAATTTTGAATTAATCTAATTAATCCTATTGGGTTTAAATAAATATTTAATATTATCGAATACCACTTAATTATTTTAGTTGATAATTATAATATAAAATATTATTTATTATAAAAAATTATCAGCTACATAAATGCTCAATGAATACACTTCATATTATGAGACTCTTTAAGTCCAGACACGTTCCTCATGTAAGCCTAGCTTATATGTATGCAATTCGACCACCTCCAAATTCGCAAAGAACACGAACGACCTTTCTGAACTATACAAGTCGAGGTCATCATATATGTTTAATAATCCCTTCGTCGTAAGCTATCCGAGTTGTGCCTAGGAAACATATATTACACTGTCAAGTTTTCGAGGCGCACATCTAATGTCGACATGTCCACGATTCTTCACAACTAATCAAGATACAATTTTTGATTTATGCAATCCACCTTAGGTGATCGGCATTGGCCAAAGTCTTAAGAATCATAACTTACTCACATGGATACATAAACCATTTATGATTCACATATAGGCTGGCGGATCCTATCCTGATATGCACTTGATTAACGAATACATCAATCTATACCCAATGAACATCTAACGGTCAGACCATGAAAGGTCTATGATATATAGGGCATCAAAGTGTGGAGGATCACTGTAGGCATTGCATTTTTTGCATGTGAAACCCGATGATGAGTCTCAGTTGGAGGCACTACCTTTTTAGTTAAGGATATTGCGGGAAATGGTCGTTAGAAGGGAATCGGTATTTCGTTAGATCCTTGTTCACTTATTTAGCGTCAAACTCACTTGTTGGACCCCCGTTTAGATCACCTTTGGCCCAGAAAAACCAAGCCCACACCACATCTAGCCCACACGCCCATCACCCTAAATTACACCCAAATTAAATAAAATATTAAATTAAATATTAATTAGATAATGTAATTGAATTAAATAAAATAATTAAACCATTTACCAATTAAATAAAAAATATAATCATACATAATTTAGATAAATCAAATATATTAACTTTCTAACTAAACAAAATATATACTAAATTAAAGAAATATCATGCCTAATTAAATCACTCATAACCAATTTAAATATATTGACTTCCTAATCTAAACCAATCTTGTCTCCATCAAATCCATTGCTTTCTTCTTTAACACTAAATCAAATCCCTTCCTTGTGAGACAAGGAGAAGCCCTAGCCCTTCTCTATATAAACAACCCCTAACCAAGACATGCATTCCCCTAGCTCATACACACAACTCACACGAAAATCACAGCAAGAAACCCTAGCTCATACACCCAACTCACACGCAAATCACAACAAGAAACCCTAGCTCATACACACAACTCACACGCAATTCACAGCAAGAAACCCTAGCTCATACACACAACTCACACGCAAATCACATCAAGAAACCTTAGACATTACACGCAAATCACAAGAAAAATAGCAAACAATTCTCTTCATCCCCACCCTCAAATCACCTTAAAACTGCAGAAAATTAACCCCAAAAACAGCAGCAAATTAACCCCAAAAACAGCAGCCATTCACGCCAAAACAGTGACCTGAATAGTGAGCAGAAAATACAGAGGAAACAGTAGCAAAACGGAGGCCAAACAGGAAGCAAAACAACAAAATAGTGAGCTAAGACGCTAAACCAGTGAACCGGAGAAGTTGAGGAGCTTTACCCTTCCGATCTCCGTGAAACGCAAGTCCGAAAGTCGGCAAAAAGGTTAGACCTGAGGGTATTTTCCACATTCATTTTCTGTTTTATTTTTATTATTCATTGAGTATTGTTCGCATGATTGTTATGATAAATATGCATGGATTACGAAGTATTGTATGTTGTGGCCTTGGAATAAAATGAAAGATGTGTCAACTCTCGCGGTATATCGGATGGAAACCCAGACATAAATTTCATAGTCGATTCTGAATGGACGGTAGTATGATCTGTACTCGGGATACAACTCCACGTACCGCTTGAGTAAACAGCACTTTCTTTTGTTTTATGTTGCTTTGATTTATTTATTATTCATCATTTAAATTCTGCATGTTACTTGTTTATGCATGATGCGATCGAGCATATGCGCTTAGTAAGTCGGATTAAAGGTCCCCTATTTGGAGGGGTTAAAATCATTTACCACGATGCTTTGCCGCACCGATTGGATGTGAGATGAGTTCAATCGGAGACGTGAGGTCCCACATTATGGATTTGTTTGTCGATGAATGTGTTGCATGCATCAGGTCTGGTTCCGTTCGAACGCGTTCTCGAACACTACATGAACGCGCACGTATTTTCTTAGTTTCATTATGCATCAGGTCGGTTCCGTTCGAACGTGTTCTCGAATGCCACACGAATGTGAAACTTCTGTTTAATCTTCAAACGCGTTCTCGAACGCTACGTGAACGCGCACCACATTTTCTTAGTTTTATCATGCATCAGGTCTGGTTTCGTTCGAACGCGTTCTCGAACGCTATACGAACGCGAACCTTCTACTTACCAATCAAACGCGTTCTCCAATACTACGCGAACGCGCACACATTTTCTTAGTGTTTCATGCATCAGGTCCGGCTCCGTTCGAACGTGTTCTTGAACGCTATACGAACGCGAACCTTCTGTTTACCGTTCGAACGCGTTCTCGAACGCTACGCGAACGCACACCCACTGAACTGAGTCCTTTTCATCAGATTTCGTACATAATTGTTCCTAGTAGCTATCCCTTCGTATAATGAACCTGATTGCTTCTCTGTATTACGCAAGATTGTGTAGGTGTCGTTCATCCGTATTCCCCACATATATGAGTACAATGTGTTTATCGTATTACAATTCATATATCCATGTCATGATAGCATTTGAGTATTATTTCTTGTGGTATATCGGATGGAAACCCAGACATAAATTCCGTAGCCGATTCCGAATGGACGGTAGTGCGGTCTGTACTTGGGATACAATTCCACGTACCACTTGGAAAAGTGCTCACATGTGTGTTTGTGTCCATATTAGTTATCTTCTTTTGCACCACGTCATAGCATGCTTACTTTAATGCCTAATTGAATCCTTAAGTGACTTTTTGCATTATGTACTTAGTTGACTCTTTTATTTACAAATGGACATGTAATGGCTATTTATTTATGCTTCCGCACGTATAAGTATGACATGTCTATGAAATCACATGTTCGCCATTATTTTATTCGCTTTTATGTGTGCTTGCGTGGTTTGTGTGTGCTTGTGTTTCCATGAATACAATATGCCAATGAAGTTGTATGTTCGTTGCTACTTTGATTTACTTTCAAGCATGCAATCTTAAATGTAAGATATATGCAAATTTAGGTGTAAGTTTTATTTTTACGCATATGAACTTAGAAGCATGATACTCTTGGAAATAAGTGTTACTTAAGCTTGATTAAATTATTACACAAATCCTTTCATTACAAATGACATAAGTAAAGGACCATTCCTAACCCAACGGTTTGAGGTCTTCCCTTGCGAGTGGTGAGTGCGGCCTTAAATCTCATTTTCCCGGTTCACACCGAGTGGCGACTCCATTATTCTCTGATTTAGTCCCCCGTGGCTACTCCGTACTCCCGACTAGGCCGCGAACCTAGAACAGCATGCGTCATCCAGTTCCTGTGTTCCCACAGTCTGGTGACTCCATTGGGGATAGAGAATCGGCCCCGAAATATTGTCTTGTAATGTTTGGATTTATGTTCTAATTGACCGTGTCTATAATGGATAAAATGAGGGTTTAATCAAAGGCATTTTGAGGCTAGGTAATGGTTTGGTGTCTTCCTTCATTCACTACCTTTCTAGAAGGAAAAGCTGTGAAGGCACCTATATAGCCATCAACCTGTAGCCTATTGTGATGGACTAATTTGGAGGACTCGTTGTTTATTCCTGTCACCAAGCGATATGAGCCTAAGAGGCTAGGGTACTTAAGAGAGCCTCGCTCCACCCTCCCTCTGGGGAATCTACAACGGGAAATCCATTTGACAGTCAGTCACACACCATAGCTCATTGGCACGTACCTTAGTGTATAAAAAAGGGTGCGCTCACTTGGCCGCTCGAACCCTTGATTGGGGAGACCTAGTTGTGGGCCATCCTTCACTAGTGAGAGCCTTTGTCTACACTCTTGCGAACCACCCATAGACCGGGGTTGTATGGTTAAAGTAACAATTATTTCCTTGAGTATGTGCTTGTGGACCATCCTCATTTGGATGCAGTTGGACTATTGTCAGAAATGCGAACTTGCTGGGCCATTTAAACTGGGGCGAGTTCGTGCCTTATGACCATTAGGCCCAAAGCTTCTGAAATGTTGATGGGCCATTCTGTAGAAATTATTGTTTTATGTTTGCATTATCTTTCTTTTATGCTTGTGTTTGGGAACATCGTCGTTTGGATCCATTTGGACCATTTTTCATGGGATATGGGCTTGTTGGGCCATTTAAATTGGGACAAGAATGTATTTTATGACGATTAGGCCAAAGGCTTCTAAGTGTTGATGGGCCACTTTGTGCTTGTGTTCGGAACATTACCATTTGGATTTAGTTGGGCTCCTTGTCATGAGATGTGAACTCGTTAGGCCATTTAAACTGGGACGAGTTCACTCCTATGACAGTTAGCCCAAAAGCTTCTAAAATAATAACGGGCCGATTTGTTTGAAAATTTTAGTTGATTTAGTATGTTATATATGTTACATGCATCTCATGCACCTCATACATACATATATCATGTTAACACCTTCTATGTCTCAAAAAGACATCATAGATACCGTTTGGGTTAGAGAAATGACAAGGCTCATTAAAAAAACAGTAACAAGCATGAGTGAATCCGGTAACGAGGTATCCCGTATGGATCTGTTAGAGAACGGTCTCGCCAAGATCATTGAACAGTTGCAAGCTTTGACTACTGCTGTGGCTGGTATAGCCGGGTCTCGTGCTGGGGGTAGTTCTGGGGATGTAAGGTAAGAGGAACCTCCAAACAGATTGGGGGATGATATCCCCACTTTTGATGATGATATTGCAGAGTATGCTGCAGGCAGAGTATCTGGGTCTCAGGCAGATTTACAGAAGCTTCGGGATCAGGTTGAGTCAGTTACCCGCAATATGAGGGGTAAGAATGAGGATTTGCTGGATTATGACACACTGACTTTTGAAGAACAGTTGCCGGCACAGTTCAAGATGCCTGATATGGCTAAGTTTAGCGGGAATGGGGATCCAATGGTGCATTTCCGACAGTTTGTATCAGTCATGAGTTCAGTGGCCTATCTCAGCGCCAAGTACAGAAGATGTTTGGAATGTCGCTCGAGGGAGCTCCCGTGGTGTGGTACCACAGTTTGGAGAAGAAAGTGAAGGAAGATTGGAGGGAGTTGGCTGATGCCTTCCTGAAGCAGTATGTCACTGACCTGGAGATCGATCTGTCACTCCGCGATCTAGAGAATGTTAAGCAGAAATCGGAGGAGAGTTTTAAGGAATATGTGGACCGATGGAGAGGTCAGTTGTTGAAGATGCAGACTAGGCCTTCAGAGAAGGATCAGATTAAAATGATTATCAAGGGCACCAAGCCCTCTATTTACAACAAGTTGAGGAGGATGACCTCCATGATTGCAGACTTTCGGCAGTTGATGGAAACTGTCATGGACATTGAAGACGAAGAGGCGGAAAACAGGAAGTTTTATGGCTTAAGTAGGAGGCCTGTCGGAGGGACATTAGGAACTAAGCTTGTTTCTGCGGAAGTTGCTGCCATCCGGAACCGGAGATTTTCCAATTTGGGAAGGCCCCTGTCAAAAGTGCTATAGAAATTGAAGAGGCAAGGGCTCTTAAAACCCTTGGAAGCCAAACCATTACCCAATCCCCCACCATCACATTATAACCTAAGCCTTTACTGTCACTTTCACCAACAAAAGGGCCATGACACCGACAACTGCGCCCGACTCCACCATGAAATCCAAGACCTGATAGACTCCAAGAAAATACCTGACCCAGAAACAGAACAGCCTGACACACACAGAAACCCCTTACCCAACTACCGTGTCGTACCACCACCAACCTATATGATCAATTCTGGCCTCCCAGAAGACCTTGTCCTAAAATCCTTTCACCCTCAAGCCTTTTGCCTGGGAATCTGGGATAGTACTAGTGAAGATGAAACTAAGCAGGGGAAAAACTTTTGGCTTGATTTCTCTAGCAATGATGAGGAAGAAGTGAGGGGAATGACGTGCAGCGGTCGTTTTTACAATGATATTGCAGAAAAGGGTAAGGAAGTTTTGACAGATGGTAGAGAAGTGGTTGAGACTGTAGAAAATACTGAAGGGGATATAGTGCTGAGGCAATTGAGCAAGACTATAGCACAAGTGAGTATCTGGGAACTGTTATGTGCATCTCGGGAGCATAGGCAGGCCATGGTTGAGGCCTTGAGCAAGATTGTGGTACCGGAAGACGCCAACCCTGCAATATTTGTTGGGTCAGTTCAGAAAGAAGCTTTGCAGATATCTTTTTCTGAGGATGAACTCCCGGCGGAGGGGAGAAATCATAATAGGCCTCTATTTATCAGGGCCGAAGTAAGGGGCAAGAGAACTTCATGTGTAATAGTGGATGACGGTTCGTCCATCAATGTGTGCCCGCTGAAAATTCTGGCAAGATTGGGTATGAAAGAGACAGACTTGGACCCCTTCAGCATGACTATTAAGGCTTATGATGACAGTAAAAGGGGAGTTGAGGGTACTTTGTAGCTATGGTCAAGGTAGGCCCGATTGAAGATGAAGTTGAGTTTACAGTGCTGGACATCCCAGCCACTTTTGCCTTATTGTTGGGAAGGCCTTGGTTTCACAAACTTGGGGGCGTGCCTTCCACTTTACATCAAATGATCAAGTTCCTGTATGAGGGAGAAGTTGTTACTATCCGGGCTGAGGTAGATAATGTCGTGGCCGCCTTGGAGATACAACCTTTCATGAGGTTTCAGGTGTCAGCTACTTTTGAGGAGTGGGTGGATCCTAGGGTGGCTAAAATCATGAAAAAATGAAGTTTGAGCCAGGTGATGGTTCAAGATTACCAGATTTCAGAGGACAGACTACTCGGAAGGTTTGGGGTACAAATCTGATGAAGAAAAACCAAAGGTCAAAAAAAGGGCCTGAATCTGATGAAATGTTTTGTGAAAGCTTCAGGATATCAAGGGGAGCCTAAACTTGTGGAAGTTAATGGAATTATGGTACCTGGGTTTGAGATCTTTCAGGATATGTTGGGTAAGAAGCCGATAGTTGAAGAAATTGTGAAGAAAGAAGAAGAGAATTGGGAAGAAGAACTAATGAAGTTGGAGAGCCTGACTTTGGGAGAGAACAAAAAGCCTGAGGAAAACCTGGTTGCAGAGGAAGAAGTGTCTATTGATGATGAAGACATTTACCTTCCTGATTTGTTTGAATGTACTTCTGCATTATCCAATAATAAAGACATCTCTTTTGCTTACTTGCCTGAGTCATTTCCATTTACTCTGCACGAATTAAGCATATTTAATATCAGTTCGGCCAGAACTACTGCATTTCACCTTGGTACACACTGAGAGTCCCAAGGAAATTCTGATTGCAAGTGAAGTTACCTCCGAAGAGAGGGAGAAACTAGAAGAAGTGTTGGTCGATATGCCAAAGTGTTTGCTTGGTCCTATGAGGACATGCCTGGGGTAGACAGAAGCATTGCCCAGCACACAATACCAACTTATCCGAACATGAGGCCAGTAAAACAGAAACTCCGACGGATGAGACCAGAATGGGCTGAGAAAGTCAGAGAGGAAGTTAAGAAACAGATAGATGTGGGGTTCCTGGAAGTAGTAAAGTATCCTGAGTGGTTGGCTAATATAGTGCCGGTGCCAAAGAAAGATGGGAAGGTCAGAATGTATGTAGACTACAGAGATCTCAACAAGGCTTGTCCGAAAGATGATTTTCCTCTGCCGCATATAGATATTTTGGTTGATAGTACGGCTTTATCTGCTATGTATTCATTTGCAGATGGGTTTTCAGGTTACAATCAGGTTCTCATAGCTGAGGAAGAAAAACACAAGACTGCATTTGTTACTGAGTGGGGTACTTATTGTTACAAGGTAATGTTGTTTGGGCTTAAGAATGCGGGAGCTACTTATCAGCAGATGGCCACTACACTTTTCCACGACTTGATGCACAAAGAGATTGAGGTGTATGTGGATGACATGATGGTGAAATCAGAGACAAGAGTTTGGCATATTGAAGCACTGGAAAGGTTCCTTCAGAGAGTTGACAAATACAACCTGCGGCTAAATCCCAAGAAATGTGTGTTTGGGGTGACATCAGGGAAATTGTTTGGTCATACAGTGGGAATGGGCGGAATAGAGGTAGATTCTGAGAAAATCAAGGCAATCACAGAAATGCATGCACCGAAGATAGAAAAAGAAGTCAGAGCATTCTTGGGGAAGATTCAGTACATCAGTCGATTCATCGCCAAGTTGACATCAGTATGTGAGCCTATCTTCAAATTGTTGAGAAAAGATCAGCCCGTGAGATGGAATGAACAGTGTCAGACAGCCTTCGACAAAGTCAGAGAGTACTTGGTAAAGCCTCATGTATTGAAACCTCCGAGACCGGGCAGACCTTTGATATTGTATTTAGATATAGAATCAGAAGCACTGGGGGCAATGATGGTATAGGCAGATGAGACAGGGGTAGAACAAGCAGTCTATTATCTGAGTAAAAAGATGCTCCCGTATGAGGCTCGGTATCAAGAAGTAGAGAAGATCTGTCTTGCCGTGGTATGGGCTTCCAGAAAGTTGCGACATTATTTCCAGTCTTACAAGATCCAGGTAGTGGCAAAGGAAAATCCTCTGAAATATCTTCATTCGGTGCCTTCACTAGTGGGAAAATTGGGCAGATGGTTAGTATTGCTGACAGAGTTTGACATTGAGTATCTCACCTCCAAATTGATCAAAGGGCGAGCAGTAGCAGAGTTTCTAGCATTACAACCTGTTAAGGGGGATCAGTATAAGTTTGAATTTCCAGATGAAGAGATCCAAGCATAACAGTTCAGAGATGGAAGATGTATTTTGACGGAGCAGTGAATACAAGGGAGCCGGAATTGGGATCGTGATAGTGACCCTCGAGGGAGAGACTTGCCTTTGGCAAAAGGTTGGCATTCAGAGTGACTAAAACACATGGCCGAGTATGAAGCATGTGCTTTTGGTTTGACAGTATTGATAGCTTTGAAGGCCGGGAGTGTGGAAGTCTACGGAGATTCTATGTGGTAGTCCAGCAGATGCGATGAGAATGGGAATTGAAAGAAGAACGGTTGAAAC
Source organism: Zanthoxylum bungeanum (assembly GCA_019454045.1). Classification (NCBI taxonomy): domain Eukaryota; kingdom Viridiplantae; phylum Streptophyta; class Magnoliopsida; order Sapindales; family Rutaceae; genus Zanthoxylum; species Zanthoxylum bungeanum. The sequence continues at coordinate 13,151 of SKCR01022140.1, forward strand.
CTTACCTTTTTTACCTCAGAAATTTGGCACAGGTTATCCCCGAGTGTAAGTTTCAGCACTTACCGAGAGAAGAGAATCTGATGGCAGATGTATTGGCTACACTTGCAGCAACTTGGGAAAATCCAGAGAAGTTAGTGATGAGACCGTTGATACGGACAACAGTAAGCAGACCTGTTTATGAGAAGAAAGAATTCTGGAAATTGAGGTCGACGACGGTAAACCTTATTATTATGACATTCAGAGGTATCTGGAACATGTTGAACTCCCAGAAGGGGCAGACAGAAAAGACAGAATAGCCATTCAGAAGTTAGCTTCCCAGTATGTGATTTTGAAAGGGGAACTGTACAAGAGGCAAGCAAACGGTATTCAGTTGAAGTGTTTGAAAAAAGAAGAAGCTCAGCATGTAATGGAATAAATACACGCCGAGGTATGTGGTCCGCACATGAACGGGTTGAATCTGTCCCGCAAGATAGTGAGACAAGGTTTTAATTGGTCAACCATGGAAACAGACTGCACGAAGATGGTAAAGCACTGTCATGACTGTCAAGCACATGGTAATTTGAATCACTTACCACACACAGAGTTGCATGGGTTGTCAGAGCCGTGGCCTTTCTCAGCATGAGGAATTGATATGATTGGAGAAATTCGACCGAATGCGTCGAATGGGCATCGCTTCATAATAGTGGCGGTGGACTGCTTTTCGAAGTGGGTGGAAGCCGAGTAATTCCGCAATGTTACAGCAAAACAGATGGCAAAGTTTATAGCTCGGAACCTCATTTGTCGGTATGGTATGCCGCATCATGTAGTGACAGACAACGGAGTTCAGTTTCAAGGAGAGCGAAGGCAATGTTGCAGAAATATAGGATAGGCCACCACAAGTCATCACCGTACAGGCCGCAGGCAAATGGGGCAGTTGAGGCAGCCAACAAGACTATAAAGACGATTTTAGCCAAGATGACAGAGAACTGCATAGATTGGGCCGAGAAACTACCATATGCTTTGTGGGGGGACAGAACATCAGTAAGAACAGCAACATGGGCCACACCTTACTCTTTGGTCTATGGAATGGAAGCAGTATTGCCAGTAGAAGTGGAAATACAGTCTATGAGGGTATTAGCAGAGGCAGAATTACCGGAATAGTAGTGGGCCGCACAGAGGTTTGATCAGTTAGCACTATTGGATGAGAAGAGAATGAAGTCTTTGTATCACATACAGTTGTATCAGAAGAGACTAGCCCGAGCATTCAACAAGAAAGTACGCCCCACCAAGATCAGAAAAGGGTGATTTGGTACTTAAGCAATCAAGGCCGTCGACGACAGATCCAAGAAGAAAGTTCAGACCTAACTGGGAAGGACCTTACATAGTGCAGAAGGTAATGGGAAATAGAGCAGTGAAGCTATCAGACTTGGAGGGGAACGAGTTCACCGAACCGATCAACGTAGACAGATTAAAGCAGTACTTTGCCTGAGGGAGAGAAGACTGAGCAGTCACCAAGGAAATTGGCAGAAGACCTAACCCAATGGGATAAGAAAATCATTCATGCATACACGTAACATTGCATTCTCTTGTGTTTATTTTTGTGTTCGCAGGTTTTCGAAAAATAGAAAGCGGCAGAAATGAGCCAAACACGTCAGCGTCAGCGCAGTTTCAGTTTTGGGGATGAGTCCCAAGGGGCGAGGCCCACATCAATAGTTTTTGGGGATAAGTCCCATGGGGCGAGGCCCATATCAGCTTGGGGCGAGGCCCATGTCAGCTTGGGGGCGAGGCCCTATCAGCTTGGGGGCGAGGCCCATGTCAGCTGAGGGTGAGGCCCACATCGTCAGCAGTTTTGGGATGCGTCCCAGGGTCGAGGTACCCCTGTTGACAGTTGCAGTTCTGTGATGCGTCCCAGGGTCGAGGCCCACTGCATCATCAGTTGTAGTTCCGGGATG
>SKCR01022141.1:0-15235 GCA_019454045.1 Zanthoxylum bungeanum
TTTGTACTTGTAATGGATGATATGGTTGTCTGGGTCTGTGGATCCATCATATAGTTTCATGTCGGGTGGACTAAACTTCCGCGGTAACTCAATGGATGTAATGTTTTCCATGAAGGGGGTGTCAGAAATGGTTCCAGCTCTGCTCTTCTTTATTGGTAGTTTCACTCCTGGTAGGCTGGACATGATTGCTTCTTTAAATTCCTTCATTTCCTTTCTCATAGCGATGGCAACTTGTTGAGCTTGGTTGATGGGAGAATTTGGTAGGTCCCTCTGGTCCTCATCATTTGATGGAATGTTATATGTTGTTTCGTTAAATTCTCCCAAGAGATTAACTGGTGTGATACGGTTATTGGGCTGATCTGTGATATCATGATGCCGAGATGGGGATGAAATTAACTCCAACTGTTTCTGAAGGTTCATGTTGGAATTACGATTGGTTAAAGTTTCCTCTTCCAAAGCTTTTAATCTTTCCTGTAGAGTGGCCAGTTGTGATGCCATTGGATCGGTTGTCTGTTCATTGCTTGAAGCCATGAATTACTAAGATGTGACTGTTGGTTGAATACAAAATCTTTGTTTGCAAATAATTGCTAGGGCCCCACGGTGGGCGCCAAATTGTGGATGCTGGGTTTCGGCCGAGGTCCACAATCAGAATTTGGAAATAGGGGCACTAACAATCCTGCAAAACAAAGAAGAATGAATTGGAGTAGACTGCCTACCGGTGTGGTAGGTACCGGGGACACTCCGACGCCCAAGTCAGTAGTATGAAATGATCAATAAATATGTAAAATGTGAAAGTAAGGTTTGATGTTACTTTAAATTCTTTTGGTAGCCTTGAGGGCGGTGATAAATGTTTAAGGAGATGGAGTACTCTAAGATAGTGTCAGAGAGCAGAGACTTGTAAGAAAGAAGTTGAACTCTGCCTTGTCTCTCAAATTTCGTTCCAATTTATAGATGAAGATTATCATCATTGGCAGCTGGCGTAAGTCCCACCACGTGCTTCGTGTATTTGATAAAAAGTCTGGGCAGGTGAGAATAAGTTTTGTGTCGGGCAAAGTAGAAGAAGAGTAGTTGATATAATTAGAGGTTTTTGTATTTAAGCTTATGACTTAATTGTAATACAATAATACATAAATCTGTTTGGGTCTGGCCTTTACTTTCGGGCTTTGCATACCATTTTCGGCTCTGCACACTATTTTGGGCTTTTAAGGTAAAAGACGGTTTTATCCTTGGCCCATTTTTGGTTCGTACAGTCCCTCAATTATCCAAAATTACGATTTAACCCCTAAACTTTCTAATATGCCCAAATAGTCCTACAATTCTTAAATATTACTATTTAACCCCTAAAAGCCAAAATTTACAATTATGTCCAAAACTTTCCAATTCTGTCATTTACACCCCCAAAACGATAATAATCACATACCGAGCTCCAACGATCTCCAAACCTCTCAAAGAAAGATCCACTAGTCAGCAACATCTCAAGGATCACAGCGACGAACGCCTTCGAAACTTGCTGATACGCTTAACGAGACAAAGGGGCCCCACAACGAAAATCGGGCCCCAAAACTAAAAAGCGGGCCCTACAACCAGAAACTTTCAACGGTGGATATATATACCAAAACGCTCGTATAATCGAGAAGAACGATCTGATATGTTTGGATCACCGATCCAACGGTCGGATCTCAAATTCTAGTAATATTCCCGAATTGCCGGTATTTATAAAACGGAAAACAACCCAATCGATGTCGGATCCGGAAGTGACCACTGGCGTTGGAAAGATCTCGGCCTGAAAAGTGTTCACTCGCCCGAGTTGGCCGTCAGAAGTGATCGGAGGTGGCCGGCGGAAAATGCAGAAAAATGGCCGACGACTCATCCTCTTCCTGCGGCGCGTGGAGGAGCTTCCAGCGTCCGATGGCCTCGATCTCGGCGGCTCTGGAAAGCTGACGTCGGCATCTACCTGGAGGTCCGGCACGTGGCGGCGGCTGATCCACCATCAGCTCTGAATATTCCTCCTTCATAACCCGTTTCACTTCCCGAGTAATCTCTTGGATGTGATGATTAGACTTCATGAACTTCACAAAAGGATTACGTCTTGATCTCAATTCTTGAACATTTCAATCTATGATCTTCATAGGCTTCCTTATAAGTCAAGTTTTCGCTCGGCTCCATCGGTTGAATCTTTAGAATCAAAGAGGGTCTCGTATAAACTTCTCTAGAACTAATATACGAAGCACTTAATAATCCTTTCTAATTTCGGTGATAATGCCAGACGATATGCCACTTTTCACACTCTCTCCAAAATCTCAAAAGAACCAATACAGCTCGGCGAAAACTTTCTCTTCCAGTCAAATCTCAATCCTCCATTCCAATAAGAAAACTTTCAAAATACTAAATCTCCAACTTGGAACTCAAGGTCTTACCCCCTACTGTTAACAAAACTCTTCTATCGATTATACTCAACCAACAGTCTCGCTCGGATCAACCTGATCCTCTCAGATGTCATATCCATCAAGTCTGAGCTATGAATCTGTCCATCTCCAACCTCGCCCCAACAAACAAAAGTCTTAAATTGCCTCTCTCGTAAAGCCTTAAATGGAGTCATGTCGATTCTAGTAAAAAAACTATACTTATAAGCAAACTCGATCAAATGCAAATGTTCACCCCCAACTCCCATTTATGTCACAACACACAACCTCAACAAATCATCTAATGTCTGAATAGTCCACTCTGACTAATCATCATTCCGAGGGTGGAATGAGGTGCTCGTAGAAATCCTTGATCCCTTAGTCTTATTGAAACTCTCCCGAAAATGAGAAGTAATTCCGAGAACTCTACCTGATACAATCGATAAGGGTATACTATGCAATCGTACAATCTACTTCACAACTAAATATCACTAGTCTTTCTGGTCCCCACGTAACTCGAATCGCTAGAAAATGAGCAAACCTATACAATCGATTCCCTACTACACACATTGCATCATAACCATACCGCGTACTCGACAGCCGTACCACAAAATCCATCACGATATTTTCCCATGGCCACTCAGATCTAGTTGAAGACTGGAGTAATCCAACTGGTTGTTGATGCTCTCCTATATCCTACTGACAAACTAAACACCGAGATATAAACACTTAAATCTCTCTCTTCATTCCCAACCTCTAATAAGTCTTCTTTAGATTTTGATACATCTCAGTGCTCTCAAATTTCATATAATAATGATTGTCGTGTGTCTCATCCAAGATCTCCCACTTGAGCTTTCTAGTATATGGTATCACGACTTTATCATTAATAATTATAAATTCTCTGAACTCAATCTAAAAGTAGTAATCTCATTCATTCCAATATCTGCTCTCTATTTTCCACATTGGTTAAACCGCTTGTGCTATAATAAATCTATCTAACAGTGGTGTCGAACCTTCATATTGACAAGAATACTCCCACTATCGAACATTCCAAATGTCAAGCATACCAATGTCTCCTCAAAGATTTTCTGTCTAACTCTCAAAATTAATCACATTCTTCCACTCAGTGTATCAGTGACTTCATTAATCTTTTCTGAATACTAATCAATAGTATAACCATAGTCACTTAGAAACTCCATCCAACGTATTTATCACCAAATTCAGATATTTCTGAATGGAAAATATTTCAAACTCTAACGATCATTATACATTTCACACTCACCATCATATGAATAATGCCTCCAATTATTATCATTATTCTAACCTGTGCCACAACTGACGAGCCAGCTATCCAGTCTCCAAAGGAAAAGGCTCCACCTAAGGGTCCCGCTCAGACAACAACTGTAAAGTGCTTTAAGCGGTTTACACAAAATCCACCACCTTAAGATTCCCACTACTGAAAAGAGGATTTCCAGGTCCCTCATATTTCCGCTTTACATCTTATCATCACGATAATTATTATCCTTTCCAATTATGCATGAATACTGTGAAAGTATCTAATCATGGAGAATTATAGATATTTGTTCCTATAAAGAGATGCATGAGTTCTTAAAGAATTACTCAAAACTTCTTTAATGGCATCCTCATCTGCCAATCTTAACCCCTGTTCAAGATCCGTCAGAGCTAAGGTGATATACCAAAAGCTTTGTAAATGGCCAGTCACAGATCGAGCAGTTATAGACTCTAAATATGTTCGAGACCTTTGGAGAGATATCTACAAATGTCTCAATGAAGCTCCATCAGCTCTTTTGCCCAAAGAGATTGCAATGGATATCGTGGCAAGAGTTCCTACAAACTTCTTGAGATGGTGTTTATTTTTAGAACCATTTGGAATGGAAAAACAGATGGTTTAATCCAATACAAAAATAATTCTGCGATTGTTCACTGTGGATATCATAGATTCCATTCCACTGTTTTCATCAACAGTCAGAATTTCTTCAATCATTGCCAATGGAGTCTCGGCACCTTGTTTGAACTCGGTTTCCTAAATGGATTTATTCTTGGACCAAGTCCAATCCATCTCAACTATCCTGGTATCTCAGAAGCCAGCCTAAATGAACTTCCTCCATTTATCAGTAATATTTTACATCGATGGTATAAACGACACAAAAGTAATACCATCTGGATCGAAACCATTACTCCAGAATGGTCGGATGACTATTCGCTCGTTTACCATCCAATTCATCTTATAAGAATCATACCATCACGTCAACTCACTAATTGGAGACTCCTTAGTTGGCCATCTAGACCGAAGCTTAGAGTTTACTATGGATACGATGATATTTTCCCAGAAGATATTACTTTCCACCATTCATGTGATCTTAGAGCTCTCTCCGCAGACTCAATCCGTCGAAGTCTAGAAAGCAATACCAATGATAAAGACTGGCAACTCTTCACTACTATCGAAGAGTCATATAGAAGTATCGTTCAAAGCTACAAAAAAATCAAGTTTCCTGACAGTCTCGAAATCCAAGTCATCGACGGCCTTATTCCCATGTCTCTACGTGTTAAACGCAAATGGGAAGATTATCAATTCGAAGATGATCATGTCCTTGCAACACAAACAAGCTGTTATATTCCATAATGTAATCATAAATATTGTTTAATTAAATATGAGCATCAACAAGGTCTTCTTTCTCATCTCTCGAACACCAAAGTTCTAATCTCTTCATCCTACTGACTCACGACGATGTTATAACTGCGACAGAAGGTTCATATAAGGCACAACCATAAAAATCATGTCAGTTACAGCCACAGGAATAGCGATGTAGGTAACTGTCGAAACTACTAGAGATACCGGTCTTAGAACCTTCGCTATCCTCAACAATCAACGGAACACCAAATAAAGCTATATCAAATTCAAGATCTATCGACTAAGTGTGAGGTCTTTCTATACTATTCCTCGAAAATTTTCATGCATCGTCACACTATCCCTCTCCCACGTTGAGTACCAGTACCACGGCCACGTCCAGACATTTTACTACGGACACAAATCTACCCTTTCAATACCCTCATCTAATGCAATATGTCTACAAAACCTAAAAGCCTAAGCTCTGATACCAAATCTGCCACGACCCCCTCCCTAGGGCGGGCCCAACCCTAGAAAGAGGTTCGCGATCAACTTCAGCTCGAGCAATCTATATGTCAAACCCATCATTTGATTTCACACAATAATACATCATAAATTACAAATACATGGAATATACATAAAAAAACATGGTTTACAACACGTCTTCATAATATACAAGTGACGACTTAAATGTCTGGACCAACCCGAAAATACAACTGTGGCACGTGAATCCAAATCTGGTATTGCTCCTGCTGTGCTCGCGAACTACCTGGAATGTTTGGGGGAAGAGGGGAGTGAGCTTAAAAAGCTCAGTAAGTAAGCACTCATTCTCTCAACATGACCTCACCAACAAAATAGGAATATATATATATATATATATATATATATATGGTAATTAGTATATGAAAATATCAGTTAAGATATATAACAGCTATCTCAGGCAGAACATACTCACAACAACACATCTCATCTCATTTCATCCATCAACCCATCTCAAAATCACATAGTACTCATATTTTAATTCATAGTACAAATATACAATTTATATCTCAAATAGTATTCACCAATATGTTCTCACGCTATCGATTACTTAATCAATTTTCCAACAAACATATATAATATATATATATATATATATATATATATATTATAATACAATATATGAAAATAACATATATTATAATATTATCACAACAATCATCCCACAACAATACAAACATCCATCAAACATGGTTGCTAATCCGGGTCTAGTATAACAGAGGATTGAAACCAATGGGAGAGTACCTCATCACAACTCCCAAGGTTTCCAACCATATCAACTCGCAAAATATGTGTGAGTGAATATAACCAATGGAGGAGTCCCCGTATACCCCCAAATCAAAAACCAATAGGAGAGTACCTCATCACAACTCCCAAGGTTTTCTATCATCTCATACTCTGATGTATCATCACATCTCATCTCAAATCCGACTACTATTATACAAAACCCAGCAGCATAACACAATAGCACACAGCATCAAACACATCACATCTCACATCCAATCCATCAATCTCAACTAAATAATCATGATTTCATAATTATCATGCTTTCAATTATTCAATATTATATCTCAACAAAATATATTAAAATATATATATATATAATTATAATATACCATTATATTTATATATACCGACCTTCACAACAACCATCAATCATCAAACAATTATGTTAAGAGAATCACCACAGAGTGTACTTACCTCTATCCACGCAAAAGCCCTTAATATATCTATCTCCTCGCTAAGAATCTGAAAAAATATAAAATTACGATCAGGTCCCTCAATTATCCAAAATTACGATTTAACCCCTAAACTTTTCTAATATGCCCAAATAGTCCTACAATTCCTAAATATTACTATTTAACCCCTAAAAGCCAAAATTTACAATTATGTCCAAAACTTTCCAATTCTATCATTTACACCCCCAAAACGTTAATAACCACATACCGAGCTCCAACGATCGCCAAACCTCTCAAAGAAAGATCCACTGGTCAGCAACATCTCAAGGATCACAGCGACGAACGGCTTCGAAACTTGCTGATACGCTTAACGAGACAAGAGGGCCCCATAACGAAAACCGGGCCCCATAACTAAAAAGCGGGCCCCACAAACAGAAACTTTCAACGGTGGATATATATACCAAAATGCTCGTATAATCGAGAGGAACGATCTGATATGTTCGGATCGCCGATCCAACGGTCGGATCTCAAATTCTAGTAATATTCCCGAATTGTCGGTAATTATAAAACGGAAAACAACCCAAACGATGTCGGATCCAGAAGTGACCACTGGCGTTGGAAAGATCTCGGCCTGAAAAGTTTTCACTCGCCAGAGGTGGCCGTCAGAAGTGATCGGAGGTGGCCGAAAAATGTAGAAAAGTGGCCGACGACTTGTCCTCTTCCTGCGGCGCGTGGAGGAGCGTCTGGCGTCCGATGGCTTCGATCTCGGCTGCTTTGGAAAGCTGACGTCGGCATCTACCTGGAGGTCCGGCGCGTGGCGGCATCTGATCAACGGTGAATCGGCGGCGGCGGTTGTAAGTTTAGGCAGAGAGAGAGAGAGTAGCTGAGAGAGGATAATAGAGAGAGAGAGAAAGAAAATAATAATAATCAATCTTCCCATTATGTTTTTTTTATAGCCACACTTTTTTTTTTCGTACTTATCTCCCTCTCTCTCTAATAATCCCAAAATCTGTCACAAGGTATTACAATGGTATTCTTTCACAGTGGACGTCTCCCGGAACACCTCAATTGAACGGTGTGTTCGAACGGAGAAACCAAACTTTGTTGGACATGGTAAGGTCAATGATGAGTCGTACTAAGCTACCAAGTTCCTTCTGGGGATATGCATTGAACAATGCAATACTTATTTTGAATAAGGTTCCGTCAAAGTCTGTTGGACAGACTCCATATGAAATATTGACAGGAAAGAAATCAGGTTTCTCATTCCTGAAGATTTGGGGATGGTGGGCATATGTTAAACGTTTGGATGGTACCAAACTAGAACCCAAATCGGATAAGTGCCTATTTGTAGGTTATCTTAGGGAAACCAAATGATATTATTTCTACAACCCACAAGAGAATAAAATATTTGTTGCTCTTCATGTAGTTTTCCTCGAAAAGGAATTCATAGATGCAGTGATAAATTGGAGGAAAGTAGAACTCGATGAAAATAAGAGTGATATTGTTCCCCCTCACGGAACACGAACAGTTCATCAGGGATGAGACTATTCCATAATCTTCTAATACACAAGAACCGCGTAGGTCGGAGAGAGTCAGAAAACAACCTGAGTGGTATGGGTTTCTGATCTCACCTCATTTAGATATTAATCTTATTGAGGATAATGAGCCGGCTACGTATGAGAAAGCGATACAATGTATCAACTCTGCTTTATGGAAAAAAGTCGTGAAGTTCGAAATGGATTCCATGTATACCAACCAAGTTTGGACACTGGTTGATGCACCAGAAGCAGTTAAGCCTATTGGTAAATGGGTCTTCAAGAGGAAGGCGGACATGGATGGCAACATACAATCGTACAAAGCTAGGCTTGTAGCGAAAGGGTATCGTCAACGACATGGTGTCGATTACGACGAAACGTTTTCACATGTTGCCATTATTAAATCCATTCAGATAATGCTTGCTATTGCTACATATTTCGATTATGAAATATGGCAGATGGACGTCAAAACTGCTTTCCTTAACGGAAACCTTTTGGATGATGTTTATATGAAACAGCCTGACGGTTTAGTCGTGCCAAAACATGCAAACAAGGTTTGAAAGTTAAATCGATCCATTTATGGATTGAAGCAGGCATCGCGTTCTTGGAACCAATATTTTGATGAGATCATAAAAGAATATGGTTTCATTCAAAACAAAGATGATTCTTGTGTGTATAAGAAGGTTAGTGGGAGCGCATTGACATTCATTGTCCTATATGTTGATGATGTATTGCTTTTAGGCAATGACATTCCCATGCTACAATCGGTGAAAGCTTGACTTTCATTAAAATTCTCCATGAAAGACCTGAGAGAAGCAGCCTTTATTCTGGGAATAAGGATCTACCGGGATAGATCTAGAAAGCTGCTCGCACTCTCCCAGAGCTCGTACATTGACAAAGTGTTGATGAGATTCAACATGGATCAGTCTAAGAGGGTGCTGCTTCCGGTGTCACATGGAGTCTCTCTATCTAAGGACATGTGTCCTAAAACTCAAGATGAGAGAGATTCAATGAGTCAGATCCCGTATGCTTCCGCAGTCGGATCGATCATGTATGCCATGATATGTACGCGACCTGATGTCTCGTATACTTTGAGCATGTGCAGTCGCTATCAGGCTGATCCAGTTGATGGTCAATGTATTACTATTAAGAACATCCTTAAGTATCTTAGACGAACTAAGGATGCTTTCTTAGTCTATGAAGATGGAGAACTTGAGGTTACTGGGTTCACCGTTGCAAGTTTCCAAACCAATAAAGACGACTATAAGTCACAATCATGGTATATATTTTGTTTGAACAACGGAACAGTGAGCTGGAAAATTCTAAGCAAGATATGTTGCCGATTCAACAACAGAAGAAAAATATATTATTACAGCTGAGGCAGCAAAAGAAGCAGTTTGGAGCCATAAATTCCTAATTGGATTAGGAGTAGTTCCGTTAACAGCTGAGCCCGTACCTTTGTATTGTGACAATAACAGGGCTATAAAATAGGCTAAAGAACCGCGGTCTCATCAACGATCCAAGCATGTACTTCGACAGTTTCATTTGATTCGTGAGATCATATATCGTGGCGATGTGAAGATCGAGAAGATCGCATCAGATGACAACATTACAGATCCGCTGACGAAAGCTATATCTCATCAAACGTTTGAGCGACATGTACATAGTTCAGGTGTTGGATACTTGAGTGATTGGTTATGAGCCAAGTGGGAGATTGTTGGACAATTATGACCCATAGCATCACTATTTGTAAAAGACATGGTGTTTTTGTACAAATTAACTATGTGACAAAGGAAATTGCTATTTTATCATTTTATAATTGGATTACTTGGATATATAAATGATAAAAGTCCATATGGTTAAACCGGATTAATAAGATATGAGACAATATTAATCCACGAACGGTTTAATCATTAAATATCTCTAGTTGTAGTATTATCGAGACTGGATATCGATAATGCGGAATGGACTAGTATTACACTTGTGCACGTTATGGAAGCTTAACGACATAGTTCTTATATATTTAAGTATTTGATACTTATGCAAGTGTGATAAGATGTTCCGTTAGCCGTTAGACCGAGAACAGCTTCGCTCTGGATAGACCCCTCGGAGTCCCATTGGTAGTATGCCTATGTGTCTATATGGGAATCCGAATCAGGGTATGTGTATGTGATCTTTAACCTGAGACTTGCATCGCTAATACTTGCGACAATCAGTATACTTTGGTTTTGGTTGTCTGGAGCTTTAACAGGTTCTGTGTACGCCTCTGCTGGGTTTACTGAGAATTGTAGTGTATTGGGTGTGATGTCAAGATGGGAGTATCACTTCAATCATATGGAGATGATGATCACGTAGGATACGGTACTGGTACTCTTAAAACTGCAGCCATCGGGATATTATAACTTGGTCATGATTATCCGATTACAGAGACTAGTTACGTGGGATCTGATATATGCTTCGTACGGGGAAGACACAGAGCCAGCCTTAGTCCTAGCATGTGACATCCGATACCGGATCGTATTACGTAATACTTTGTATACTATGCCTGATACAGATTATATATTCCTCGTTGAATATTTCTGGAGAATTGGGTAGGCACGGTGCTTTGCTAGAAGCCAACCATGTCTTATAAATCGGTGAGAACGTGGTACGGGGTACGCACGTGTTAGGATTGTCCGATGACCGTATTTACTGCCAACATATCCAAGAATCTCTTGGGTCGCTTCCCAAAGATTCACCAATGACATTTGACTCAAACAGTATTAATCTGGGATTAATTATGAGAGAGAAAAAATAATCTGGGATTAATTACGGCAAGAATTTATCTGGGATTAAATTCGTCTAGAAGAGAGAACGCGATTAATTTGGAATTAATTGATTAAATAATATATTGGATATATTAATTGAAATTGGATTTCAATGCGGAATTAAAATTGGATTTTAATTCGGGCAAACTAATTAATTTGGAATTAATTCGTAAACGACTTTCGTAATAATTTTGCTAGGCATTATTATTTAATTAAATTGGATTTAATTACGTCGCGACGGAAAATTCGTTTAATCGGATTAAACAAACCGGGCCCAAAGTGTGTTGTGTAAGCCAACTTGAATTTTGAATTTAAAGTGGTGGGGACTCACTTTACTTACATCACTTGTCACAAAGTTGATGGAAGTAGTTTGATGCATTTAATGCATTTTTCTTTCCAACACACTTAGTGTGGTTTTTGGAAAAAATAACACTAACTTGGTTTGGAAACACAAGACAACACTTTCTTCTCTCTTACCTCTCTTGGCCGAACCATCTCCTTCTTGTTCTTGAATTTTTGTTGCAAAAATTCATCAAGCTAGCATAAGGAGTTAAATCAATGTGCTAGGGAAACTCACCCAAGAGTTTAGAACTCATTTCAAAGCTTGGAGCTTCTACATCCATTGGAGATTTTTGAAATTTCTCATCCGTTCATTGTATGTATTTCCGCAACTTACCTTGTTTAATTCACACTTTAATCTTGTTTAGAGATCCTTGGCATGTGTATGACACACTAACAAAGTATACACCTGGACACATCTTAATCAATTAGCGTCATTATCAGAAGGATAAGAAACAGTTTAGGACTAAACTAATGAGTCATATGGATGTGATTGACCTTTGAGGTCTACCTAATGAGTTTATGAAAGACAAAAACCATCATTATTGTGAGGCTGGAGTAAATGTCATGGCATCCACTATCCGCTATGAAATTTGATTATCAATTTCTATTTTTTTGTTAAATGAGATTACATAATTTTATAAAGTAGTGGGAGGGAACTAATATATTTAAAATCCATAATCGTATTAGAGTTTTATATTGAAATGAAAATATTCTGCTAGGTTTTAATTATTTTCATGTAGAAGGCTATTGCAAATCCATTAGCGCAACTTTTAAATTCCAATAAACTGAAAGAAGGCAATAACTACTTTGAGTGGGAAATGACCATCGCATTATCTTGGAGTCAGAGAAGTTGAGCTATGTGACGCTCAATCCATTATATGTCAAAATCGATCCTGATTTCACTCCCGAAGAGTGATTTTTTTTTTTTGAAAATAAAAGGATGATAACCTTAGGGTGATATCCAATATTTTAGGATCGATGGGTCCAGATTTGCTAAGACAATACATAGAGGTACATGATGCTTAGAGTATTATGAGAACACTAAAGAAGTTGTTCGAAGAAAATCAAAAGACTAAAATATATCAAAGGTCTAGAAATTATTCCATGCTACGCTTAAGGATGGAGGGCCGTCAACATTCATATTTTGAACATGATCAACCAGATCCGATATTTGGAACGATAAGGCATTATGATCGATGAACGACTAGGCCGAAATTTGATTCTATCATCTTTGCTTGGTACTTACGCTAGCTTTTTGTTAAACTTTCATATCATTATATGCAAGCCAGTTACAAAGAGCTTCATAACATGTTACGCATGGTAGAGCATGATTTGAATAAAGGCAATCTCAATTTGTAACTTTGTGGTGGAGAAAGCTCTTTAAAGACTTCTAGAAAGTCGAATAAAATCAAAATGAGAAATAAGAAGATATCAAAAAGAGACTCCAACAATACAAAACTGCAAGATTGCATGTAGCTCGTGATGCATGTCTACACTGCAAGAAGTTTGGACACTGGAAGAAATATTTTCCAGAGCTGAAAGGAAAGGCAAGACCCTCATATACACTTTCTATTTTTCCTATTATTGACATCTTATTTGCCTTAGATGTAAATAGTGGATTGGTGTTAGACACCGGCAATTCAACTTATATTTGCAACTCCATGCAGGTCATGAGTGTTAAAAGAAGACTGAACAAAATGGAGATCCAACTTAGAGTTGGGAATGGCGAGATATTAGATGTCAATGACATTAGAACGGTTGTTCTAAATCTCCCTAATGGATGTAAATTAATTTTACATGACTGTTATTATGTACCCTCTTTTATTAGACATATAATATCATTACCAATATTGGATAAAGAGAGATAAAAAAATAAAAATTAAAGATGATGATTTATCTTCATATGGTAAAGACAACTATTTCATAAGTGAATGTTCTTTATCTAACGGTCATTATGTTTTGGAAATGTATTGATATATCCTTAATATAGAGAAAATACAAGTAAAAGATCTGAATTAAATAATACTAAATTATGGGATTGGGCCACATAGGTGTTAGACGTCTATCAAAACTGGTAAAGAATGGTTTGATTTAAGATCTTACCTTAGATCCTTATCCGATTTGTGAGCATGTATCCAAGGGAAAATGAAAAAGGCCTCATTTTTGGTGTTGGACATTGTGCTGAAGATTTATTGGAGCTAGTACACAGTGATGTGTGTGGTCCATTAAATAATGTCGCTCATAATAGTTCAACATACTTTATGACTTTCACATATGATAAGTCAAGATGTCTATTTGATGAGATATAAATCGGAAATATTTGAAAAGTTCAAAATATTCTGAAATAAGTACAAAAATAAACTAGGAAATTCATCAAGTGTCTTCGATCAGATCGATGTGGGGAACTCATGAGCGAAGAATTCAGAAGTTATTTAAGGGAGAATGGGATTCTCGCCAATTATATCCCACCAGGAACTCCTCAACACAATGATGTGTCTGAGCGAAGAAATCATACTTTATTGGATATGGTACTGTAGGGGGTTTTAGAGGCTAAATCCGGTAACGCAGCGGAAGCGGCGGAAGATCGTATCATCGATTTCAAAAATTTTCTTGGATTAATTAAATAAACATATTATTTAATTGCCCAATAATCAAATTATGAAACAAAATTTCAAATGAATCATATTCAAGTGAATTACCAATTACCCTTATATGGTATTTTGTCCATTTTAGTCCGAAATTGATCCAATCAATTTTGAATGATTCTAAATCATTTCTAAGATGAACTTAGCATGTTCAAAACATCAAAACACCAAAAGCAACCAAATCCCCAAATTTCTTCATCAAGGCCGAATGCTCCCTAAGGGGTGCCATTTGTGCATTTGTCATTTCATGCATCAAAACACATCAAGATGTAATCCAATGAACATGAAACTTTATATGCATCATCATAACACATCCAAATACACAACATATATGAAAACCCACAAATTTGGAATTGGTCATGAACCCTAATTTTTCAATTTCTTCAAATTGGACAAATTAGACCAAATTGGTTAAATCAATTACTTTAATCATCTTTCTTCCATCCAATCAAAGTCTCAACACAATGAAACAACTCAAGATCAAATCTAGGTCATCTAAGAGTGGTCAACAACTCTAGATTAGCAACATGGTTTCCAAAACCTTAAAAGAAAGCTTATAACTACAATAGTCACAACTTCCTTCATCATACATGCTCAACACTTCCATCAAAACTTCCCATCAAAAACAAAAACACAAGGATAAGAAAGAAATAACCTAAGAACATCATATTTAAAGCCTAGATCCTAAGGAACATTTCCTTTCTAATAGCAAGTTGGAAAAACTCACTAAAATCCAAGCTTTCTTTGATTTTTTCTTCTTTCTTTCTCACAAGCTTCCTTTGCTTCCATTAATGGAGTTTTCTTAAAGTGTATTAGGTTATCATTTCAAATGAAATGAAATCAATATATACTTGGCCAAAGAAGGCCTTGGCCGAATTTCACTAAAGGAATGCAAGAATATTAATTTCAACTTCATTTGTATTTCATTTGTCAACTTGGTTAAATATCTAAAAAAAATTTTAAAGAATTTAATTTAAGTCAACAATGCAACTTACGAAAAATATAACACTTATATATTTTAAAGTGTTGGCCGAATTTTACATTAAATAAAGGAAAAAATATTTTCATTTTTCAAACAATTTTTGAACAAATATCTTAAGAAGTCAAAATCAATTTGACAACCTTTTCCTTTAATGTATAAGTCAACAATTGCAACT
>SKCR01022142.1:0-15676 GCA_019454045.1 Zanthoxylum bungeanum
TTTACAAAGAAAACTCCATTGAAGAAACTTAAAGAAAGCTTGAGAAAGAAAGAAAGATTAAAGAAAGCTTGGAATTTTAGTAAGTTTTTCAACTTGCTATTAGAGAGGAAAATGTTCCTTAGGTTCTAGGCTTCAACATGTGATGTTTCTTAGATTATTTCT
Source organism: Zanthoxylum bungeanum (assembly GCA_019454045.1). Classification (NCBI taxonomy): domain Eukaryota; kingdom Viridiplantae; phylum Streptophyta; class Magnoliopsida; order Sapindales; family Rutaceae; genus Zanthoxylum; species Zanthoxylum bungeanum. Next base: position 163 of record SKCR01022142.1, read on the forward strand.
TTCTTTATTTCTGGTGTTTTTGTTGATGGAAGTTTGATTGAAGTGTTGAGCATGTATGGTAAAGGAAGGTTGTGACTATTGTAGTTGTAAACTTTCTTTTAAGGTTTTGGAAACCATGTTTTCTAATATAGAGTTGTTGAACCACTCTTATATGACCTAGATTTGATCTTGAGTTGTTTCATTGTGTTGAGACTTGGATTGGATGGAAGAATGATGATTGAAGTAATTGATTTAATGTATTTGGTCTAATTTGTCCAATTTGAGGAATTGAAAAATTAGGGTTCATGACTAATTCCAAATTTGGGGCTTTTCATATATATTGTGTATTTGTATGTGTATATGATGCATATAAAGTTTTTATGTTGATTGGATTTCATTTGGATGTGTCTTGAAGCATGAAAGTGCAAAATGCACAAATTGGAGCCTAAAGGAGGCTCTCGGCCAAGTGATGATAATTTGGGGATTTTGTTGGTTGTTTTGGTGTTTTGAACATGCTAAGTTCATCTTAGAAATGATTTAGAATCATTCAAAATTGATTAGATCAATTTCCGACTAAAATGGACAAAATACCAAAGTAAGGGTAATTTGGTAAATTCACTTAAATATGATTTATTGAATTTTATTTCATAATTTGATTATTGGAATATTAAATAAATATTTTATTTAATTAATCCGAGAAAAAGTTTTGAAATCGGAAAATACGATTTTCCACCGCTTCCGCTGCGTTACCGGATTCAACCCCTAAAAACCCCTATAGGCGCCACTATCTATTACCCAACCGGTCTCGTGGCTGGCAAGATTTACAACATCTTCTTCATATATAATGCAGAAATTTTTTTGGTGTTTTTGTCGGTGGTAAGTAGCAACTCTTTCTTGGTTAGAGTCATCATCTCTCATGGACCGCTCATTTTTTAGTTTGTAGCATTCCTTTTTCATATGACATTTCTTTTTACAGTGATAGCATTCAATATCTCTAATTCTTTATTTCTCCCGATTCTTATCTGATTTATCTGGGCCTCGGCATTTACTCCTCCCCCTTCTGGTGTTCTTCTCTGTCACTAAAGCTTCTAAGGTTGAGGCTGATGCTGACTCCTGAATTTTCGTCCTCTTTTCTTCCTCGAAGATTCTGATTTTCGCCATCTCATAGTGACTTTCCCATATGCGGCTAAATTTATCACTGTAGATCTGAATATTTTCCATGATTCTGGTAACGTATTAAAGAGTATTGAACCATTTACCTCATCATCGAAGTCTATGCCCAATCCAGACAGTTCTTTCATGGTGCCGAGGAAATTATTGATATGGTCCGCCACAGCTGTACCTTCTTGGTATTTCAACCCCATCATCTTCTTGATGTAGTACAGCTTGTTGTTGCCAGTCTTTGTTCGGAAAAGCTCATCTAACTTTCTCCATAAGACACGTGCATTTGTATCTTCACTAACATGGTTCACGATACTGTCGTCGATCCACTGACGAATAGTACTGCATGTTTTCTTGTGAAGATTATTCCACCTTGCTTCAGACATTTCTTCTGGTTTCTCCTTCGGAAATACCGACCAATCATAGTATTTCACATACAGAAGGTCTTTCATCCTTCCTCTCTATGCAAAATAATTGGTACTGGTTAATAAATCCATTTTTTTTGTTGCCCCCATCCATCATAAAAATTCTAAGTAGAATTTCAAAAATGGACCTTACCATTGCGTCAGGAATGGTCGAAAATGGTGGAAATGACACTTCGTTTGTTAAAATCCGACACATGGACCAAATTACAAATTTCAAAAATTATAGGGGTCAAAGTGCAATTTCTGAAAGCTCAGGGGCCAAAGTGAAATTAAAGAAAGTTCAAGACTAAAATATAATTTTTAGAAAATTCAGGGATCTATCTGAAATTTACCAGTTTATGCTGAAGTGGCAATGCTGACGTGGCATGTGCTGACGTGGCAGATGACGTGTCGCTGATGTGGCTGTTGACTGCTGACTGGTCTGCTGATGTGTCCTACTGACTGGGCTGCTGACTGTTCAAGACTGGCTGACGTGACGCTGATTGGACGCTGACTAGACGCTGACGTGGCTGCTGACCAGCGTCTTCAACCTCTAAAGCGTGTGGGGCGTGTGAGCTTGCCTTTGACCGGCGCGTGGCACGCGTGAAGATGTTCAGGAGCTCCGTTTGATCGCCGAAAAATACCAACGTGCTCGTCTCGCCATGAAAAGTCCGATGGTATGCTCAAAATCAATTTTCGACAACTTCCGTTGAAACCGACTTTCCGAACCGAAGCTCTGTTTCCGAATTTCGGGATCCCACCATGGAACCTTAACTCCTGATACCACTTGTTGTGATGAAACACACACAATAGAAGAGATGTGAGAGGAAAACTCTTCTTTTATTACACCACAAAAGAATTATAAAGTTTATTATACAAACTTTATAAAAAAACCTCTCAACGCTCTTTATTCTCTACTCTCACTCACTTATGAGTTCTGGGATGCCTTAACTAATGGATTTATGGCCATTTTATAGCTGCCAAAGCATGTGTTACAGTGCATACGTTTTGGCAGCTCAAAGCAAGTTGGCCAACTTGCCAAACTTGCTGGCTTCACTTCATCACACGGTTTCACTTCACAGCTTGCATGCATGATGCAAGCTTGGCTGGAACCAATAGGAAGTGACAAATCTTAGGAGATTGCAATCATTGAATTTTTTCCACAAGGTTTTTACTGGATATATTCCTGAGAAGATTGACAGTATGAGATCAATTGAATCCTTCAATTTTTCAATGAACCGACTTTCTGGAAAAATCTTTCAAAGTATGTTAAGTTTGTAGTTTTTGAATCATTTGAATTTATCTAGCAATAACTTGATTGGGAAAATTCCTTCAACCATTCAATTTATAAAGCTCGGATGCATTTTCTTTTGCCGGCAATGATATCTGTGGAGCTCCACTTCATAATTGTAATGAGAAGATTTCTTTTATAACTGAAAATGAAAATGGAAATGAAGATGAAGTTGACTGTTTGTTGTATGTAAGCATGGTATTTGTATTTTGTGGTGGGATTTTGGTGTTTCATATGCTTTTTATTTGTCAACAGAAGAGAGAGGTCAAGTATTGTCATTTCTTGGATGGACTTGTAGATTAATTTGACTACTTTGTAAGAAAATGTTAACAGATCTTTCATGTTTGAAGCTTCTTTTTATGTGTGTATTTTTGTAGTTGAAATAAAAAAATAAAAATACACAACTTTTGCGTGCATTATTCATAGATTCATCTTCTTGGTTAGACAATAAAGAAATAAATGAGATCTGTGATCTTTTGAGTTGCTTATGCTCTCTCAATTTTTGGAAAAGTCACCCAGTTTCTGGTCACTTCTGCAGACTCTTTAACTACAACACAACTGTTTCAGGTCCTTTCCTATCGGCTTTAGGAGAACTAACTTGGAGGCATTATTGTATATACATTTATAATAATAATATCACAACTGAAGTATTATTTGTGCATAAATTTATAATAATAATATCCCAACGAAGTGTTTTTACTGTGTTGTAGATTTTCTTGTAAAAAGTTTTTTTTTTTTTTTTTTTTTTTTTTTTGGAAACGATGGAAACCCCGCCACTAAAACCACTCATTCTGGGCCGCGGCGCAGGTAAAACCACCGGCTGTCCCAGGCTCTACAAGAAATGCATCCCCTGAATTCGAACCTAGAACCTCAAGGTGAGATCCTGGACCCTACACCACCAAGCCACACCCCTTGGGGACTTTTTTTTAAAATGGAAACCCCGCCACCAAACCACCCATTCTGGGCCGCGGCGCGGTAAAACCACCGGCTGTCCCAGGCTCTTACAAGAAGTGCACTCCCTGGATTCGAACCCAGAACTTCAAGGTGAGAACCTGGACCCTACACCACCAAGCCACACCCCTTGGGGACTTTTTTTTTTTTTTTTTGAACGATGGAAACCCCGCCACCAAACCACCCATGGGCCGCGGCGCAGGTAAAACCACCGGCTGTCCCAGGCTCTTACAAGAAGTTCTCATCATTGTGATTCGGATCGAGAACTACCAATTGTTGTATTAATAGTTTCGGCCAAATACATACCTGCAAAAATATAACTCCGTTAAAGGTTTTATCTATTTATAGTTTTATACCACCCCAAATTTCACCCAGGAAAAATTATAAAAAATAAGGAAAATGATACACTCACAAAATTTCTCACAAACGAATTTACAAACTATCTCACTGTAACTACAGTGATTCACTGTAGATCACTGTAGCTACAATGAGGGGTTTGAAATTTATTTGTGAGAATTTTTGTGAGTGTATCACCACTCAATAAATAATATCACAAAAATCATATAAATAAAATCAATAAAAATCCTATATGTAAAAAAAATCCATTTTTTCCCCCAAAAAATTTCAAGCATTTCACCTAACAAAACAAAAACCTATCATCAACAAAGTCATAAAAAATAAATCATTCGATTTGCTCATCTTCAGCCACCATTGCCAGAGCCACTCACAGGCTCATTTGGCTGCACAGTAGCCTACATTATCAAAGAGAAAAGAAAAAGGAAAAAAATTAACTCACATATGTCGATGAAGGAAGTAGCAAACATAGTCTGGATACAAAATAAAAATTTTAATGAATTAAACACAAATATGAGCCATTAATGATGCAACTGCTCTATTGAAGAACTGAGGGAATCAAGAGCTGTTCTTATCAACTTAATATGCTTTAGCATGAATTTAAGGGGTTATATTTGAGAAGAAAAAAACCAGTATCAAAATAATAATATTTCAAAGAAAATGATTGGATTTCAGAAGAAGATTTATTTTTTAAAAAAAAAAAAAAATAGGGCAGAATTTTTACTTTCTTTTAAAGAATATCAACCAGTTAAACCATGAGACAAGACATATAATATATCGTAAAATTGACTAAATAGATTCTAATTTTATTTATTCATTAGCAGCTGAACATACAAATAAATGAATATTTTCAACTTTCTAATTATATTCAGTATCACATTACTAAAATATTCGTTCAAGTTTAATTTAGGAACAAAATTTGTATGAGTGCATCACAACATATATATTAATCTGTGACCTAATATTTTGTAATTACAAATTATAGTTACGTGCAGTTGAACATGTAGATTAGCATTATTTTGTTTTTCATTCAACTTAGAGCAACATCATCTATCTAGAACTTCAAGTCTAATATGAGGCCATTTGGATACTGGTTATAAAGACACTGCTTCACTTTTTTCTTCCACTATAGAAATGACTCTAAATTTTAGGGGTGGGTAAAAAAACCGACCGAACCGAACCAAATCGGACCGAATTTATGATTTTTTTCTAACGGTTCGGTTTGCGGTTCGGATTGGCCCACCTCAAACGGTTTACGGTTCGGTTCAGGAGTTAATCCGAACCGCACTTGTTAAACCGAACCGAACCATTTTAATTAAAAAAATTATATATTTTATAAAAAAATTACATTTTTCTTTTAATTTTATTCTAGGTTTTTTTTTATTAGTATATTAATACTTTTATTCTTAATTTTTTGTTAATATATTTATTTGTTAATATATTTATTCTTCAATTTATTTGTTAATACTTTTATTCTTAAATTTTTTTTATTTTATGGTAGCATCATTATTCTTGAAAGTAAGATGTTGGATTTGTCTCTTAATTAGAATGATGGTAGCATCATTATTCGAGGTAATTTTTTAAAAAATACAAGAATTAATCGTGCCTCATTTTTCAATTATTTATGGAGTACATGTGTTCCCTAAAGTCACAGCTTACATCTTAGCACTTCATACTATTTGTTGAATAGACTAGTTTTTTTTGTCTTCACTTAAGTGTATGAAAATTTGTTTTAAATATAATAATCCGTAAACCGAACCGAACCAATCCGTAAACCGCTGGTTTAAAAAATTTTCAATCCGAACCAAACCGTTATTTAATGGATTGGATTGAGAGGTAAAAAATCCGAACTGTAAAATATGATTTGGTTCGATTTTTAACAAAAATCAAATCAAATCAAACCACGCCCCCCCTACTAAATTCTCATTTTTACTTTTGAAATATTTGGCTTTCTTATTTCATTACGTATGTGAGAGTGTATATATCTATCACAAGAACTATGAGTTGCACTGACCTGCACATCTGAAGTCTAAAAAGTGAGGTTGTCTCTTAGCCACTGTATGATGACGGTGCTATTTATCCTTGTATGACTCCCTCATTGCCCAAAAAAACTACTTTAATCAACTTCAATTACTAGTGTTGTTTAGTTTATTTTCCTAGTTTCACATAATAATAATACAAGATGGAACTAATCAAATCTAAAAATATAAAGAAGCAACCACAGTTACCAAAATAAAGGACTCTAGCATTAGTCTCTGGTATAAAGAATCCTGCGTAATATTGGTCACGGTACAAAGCATCAAATACTATCATCACTAATGATTAATAGAGTTTATAATTAATCAAGCCTCAATATAGCACTACATCTCTTAAGCTATAAAAGTCGATACACAAAGAAAGCCATTTTTTCCCTGGTTTAACAACATTATAAACGGAAAAAAATTAACATTTGACTATTGCACCATACACGAAAAACTAAATCAAGTTATATCAAGGAAGAAAATTATATGTGCAATTAATAGTGCCGTAATTCTCTGTCAAAACATTCATTCCTTGAAGTATTTGACTATTTTCTTTAGATCCGAGGTTTCAACTTGTGACCAAAAAGCACAAGAGACCGGTTCAATGCCAATGGTTTGAATTTAAAGAGCAGATGTAGATGTAGCAGCCAAAACATCTGAGAAACAATCGACTTATATCAAAGCCAGAGCAATCTCCACAACATACATAAAACAAATCAATTCAGTTCAACATCCCTAAAAAACATTTTATTTTTTTTAGAATCATTGGAAATCCCGCGGTCAAACCACCCCTTTTGGGCTCAAGCGGAGTAGGTAAAACCCCCGACTGTCCCTGACTCTTACAAGAAACACATTCCCTGGATTCAAATTCAGAACCTCATGAGAGTGAGATCCTGAGCCCTACACCACCAAGTCACGCCCCTTGAGGACTCCTTACAAAACATGTGCAAACAAAACATAAATTTGAAATTTCCTACAAGCAATAGCGACAAAGAATCTCTATTTCCCAAGAGGGGGGTGAATTGGGTTATCGCTATAAGTCGCTATAAGTGCGGAATTAAAAAATCTTTACTGATTTTTAGCTCTTATTACCAAGTGGGGACTTAGGGCAATTTTCTCTATTCCAATTAATAGCCTATATGCAAGTTTTCTATTCAATATATATAAGCATAAATAAACTTTCTATAAACAAAAGTATAGGGAAGAGAAATACGACACCGAGATTTATAATGGTTCGGCCAAACGTGCCTACGTCCACTCCCCCAAGCCTCGCTTGAAGATTTCCACTAAAATCCGAGTTTTGTCGTGGCTCACTCGTAACCAAGAGTTTTCCGCAAAGGTGCACTCCAAACCTTTTACAATTATGAGTTTTGTTCGTAGGCGTACTCACAACCTTTACAACTTTGAGTTTTGTTCGTAGATTTACTCACAAACCTTTACAACTTACCCAACCAAATGGGATTTCACAAATCACAAGTGTTTTGTTAAGAAAGAATTAAAACACACTTGAGCACTCACAAATAAGAAGATTGTGTGAGTTGCATACCCAAGTGTTCCAAGCTCACTAAATGTAATGAAGATGTGTGTGAGCTTGTATGAGTGTTTAAGTGTATGAAGGTTTAAGACACTCTTGTATTTGCATTAGAGAATGTATGAAGATGTAAAATGATGTCTCTTAACCAAGGCAAATGAGTTGGGGTTCTATTTATAACAAAATGCAAAGAAAATCCCAACTTACAGCTAGACCGGTTTGGAAACCGGTATGGGTTACAACGGATACTAACGGCTATATTACCGTTGGGCAAGTGTCTGTTAGACCGGTATGGAAACCGGTATGGAGACCGGTATGAGTCTCCCTGGTTCCAGTAAGTGTTCAATATGAATAGCTTGACCGGTATGGAAACCGGTATGGAGACCGGTTTGGATCTCCCTGGTTTCAGTAACTGCACCATAAAGGCTAGACCGGTATGGAAACCGGTATGAGGACAGGTTTGGAGCTCCCTGGTTTCAGTAGCAATGCATGTTCTGATGACCAGTCAAGACTGATGATACTTGGTATTTTGGCCATAACTTTCTCTAGAAAATTCCAAATCCTAATCCGTAAATTTCTACATAAACTAGACACATAGATCTAGCTTCTGTAAATAATTCAGCTCCAAAAACATTAATATGAATTTTATGAAAATTTTCTAATGTGACATGTATGCAGAAAACGCACATATGAACATGTTGTAGTAAAATGGCTCTAGCAAAAGTTCTATGCATCGGATTGTGTTCCGTTTGAACCGTAGCAAACAAGATACACATATCTATCTAACGGTATATCATTTGAAGTTTAATTCAACCGTTTGCTAGTTTTTAGAAGATCATTTACCGATACACTTGTGCATGAAGTTCATTTTGATGCAAATAAAATGCAAATGATTCTTTTAGCATTCTAAGCCATTTTAAATGCAAGTGATGCAAAATGTATGATTCCTAAGAGCTTTAGATCACTTGAGTAAACTCACTTACAATTAGAGCCCTAAGCTAAGACTTCACATGATTTCTTCAATTATGCGCAAGTCTTCACATTCTCGCTCTTCACCACATATGCTTCGACACTTTTTGTATTGCTTCGTGTTTGCACGTGAAGTCTTCTTTCTCGCGTTGCATCATCAAAATCAATTACAATCGATTATGCGACCAAGTCGCCAACAAAATTAACATAAAGAGAAATAGAAATGAAAGACCTTGATAGCATTGGCAATTTTTTTCTCTTGAGGATTGAATCCTCCAAGAAAACTAATGGATTAAGGGGTAAGTCCCACATGTCTAATAACTGCAATTTCAGCTTCAATTATTAATTGCTATTATGATTCGTGAAGGCGACCCTCCCTATAGTTTTATAGCATCCATCCCCCCTCCTTTCAAAATCCTAACAACCGTGTAAACTGCTTGCTCAACATTCAAACATTTACATCAACCATGGGCACTTATGCCCAATTGCAATAAAATATAGCCTTCTAATCCACATAAATTACTCACCACTCCTAAGGAAATTTCATAGCTTTTATATCTTCATCCATCCGGATATGAAGAAATTCAAATTCTCAACTTCATTCACCTTAATACAACTATAATTTTAGAAACCAAATTAAAATCTCAGCTCGAAGTGATGATAAAAGAACAACAAAAAGAGAAAAGATTGAAACAAACCCAGATACGACCTTGCCACCCTCACCTTCTTTCTCTTCATTGAATTTATATGTTAAAAAAAAAAAAAATCCAGATGCAGTAATACCCTACTTCAACAAAACATATACTAAAAATTTATTGGAGTTGATGTTTGAAGTGTTAATCCGAATAATATATTGTAGGTTATATTTTATTATTTATTAATAAAATAACTATATTTTCATTTCATCTTTGTTAATGGTAATTATTATGTCATAATACATATAAATTTGATTTATAAATATGTAGAGAATGATATCGAACGAAGAATAGTCAAATTGTAATACTTGATACTGATCATTGGTCCAATATTAGATTAATATTATTATTATAAATATTCTTAAAGTAAATATTTCTAGTCGTTGTTTTTGAAATATGTTCGAATTCCTATAACCTAGAAGACTAGCACATACCAATTAGGGGTGGGCATTATCGGATTCGGATCGGATCGGACCGAATCTGAATTCGATCTTATTGGATAAGAGTTGATTTGCTTGGTTTGATCGGATTTTGAGTCCTTATCGGATCGGATCGGATTTGATTCGATAACTATCGAATCAGATCAGATTTATTCGATCCGATTTCATATCTTAACGAATCGAATAAATTCGATTTGATAACAGATCCTAATCCGATAGAGCATCTGATTTGATAATGAATTCGAAAGTGGATTCGATTTGATAACGGATCTGATTCGATAACATATCCGATTTGATAAAATTGATTTGAATTTTAAGTTATCCGATCCGATTCGATAAAAGTGTTATGAATTTACAAATTTTCAGGTTAATTTTTCGAATCAGATTCGCTATCGAATCAGATTTGTTATTAAATCAAATCCACTATCAGATTTATTATTAAATTGGATTCGCTATCGGATTCGAATCCGTTATCAAATCGGATTCTCTATCAGATTCGGATTTGAGATCAAATCGGATAAAATCCGATTCGATCCGATAGTTATCAAATTTATCCATATCGATCCGAAATTCGACAAACGAACCAAACACGATTTGATCAAATTCGAGAGTCAGATTCGATTCGATATTATCGGATCGAATCTGATCGGATCTGACCCGATCTGATCCGATGCCTAACCGGTGCGTAACCACACTCGTATAACGTAAGCGCACGTATCGTTCAAGTAGTTTAAAAATACCGATCCCACGATGACTTAATTTCTATTGTTGTTATTAATTATTGATACTATTTATTTACAGGTATCTAATTAAAGGGAGAAATGATTGATTATTTTTGGTTGCTTAAATGTGGATTTGCTAAATAAATAAATAAAGATACAAAAGAAAATACAAAGGAAAAATAAACAAAAGATACAAAATCTAGGGTTGTGATTCCACAAAATATTATTCTAATGATGAATTGATTATCTTATATATGTGTAATAAATTAGTTTGCTAACCTGGAACACAAAGATATGCAAAAGCCTCTTCCGATGGTCAGATGCAAATACCCAAAATAACCCAATTAATCATATTCCTATGTTAATCAAGTTATCTGAATTCATTAAGTTTAAGTTCCAATTATGGCTACCCCTGTCCGACAAGTATATTCTTATCCGGTTAGAAAATCTATTAAAGGGTTATCTATCCTCAAGGAAGATCGTGAGCTATTGAATCTAAGGCTTAAACCTAAAATCCATTTTCCAAGTTCATTTTAAGTTTACCAAATCAATCTTATTAATGGCCAGTTAACAAGAAGTATTAAGTTTAATACTCAATAAACAAACTAAAGAATTACCCATAAAAAGAAAATCAATTATTAAGTGTGCGGATATTATGTTTCATCACTTCTCTAGAATAAAAATAAAATACTGGGGGTTGGGGATCCACCTTTACTAATTCTAATTTAGAAATCTCCCTTACTATAATATAGAATTTATCAGTGATATTACCAACCAGCCATATAGGTGGTATTATCATTAAGTCAGATTTTAATTAAGTCCGACCGACCATAAATGCGGTATCATTATTTGTCCATAAACCAGCCATATAGGCGGTAATCATCTGTCACATAAAGACCGGCCATATAGGCGGTGTCACATTATGTCAAATAAATAAAAACCAGCCATTAATGCGGTAATCCTTTTAATTTGAATTATAATTTCCATATTATTATTAAGGGAGATTAATCTAATTTAAAATAATAAAAGCTTCACCCTTCCTCAGCGGAAATCTAACTACTAAACATAATAGAAAAGAAACTCTTATTATTACTGAAAATAAAAATACATAAAATAAATTACAAAAATTAAACAAACAAGATGCAATCCTTAAATTCCTTACTAAAATCTAAGAAAAGCACGAGAATTTCAAATGAAATGGCTTGGTATTTATAGGAAAATCTAAAAACTTACACCAATTTCTCCACTGATTGCTCCACCAAACATGTCACCAAACATGACATCAAAAATGGCACCAAACATGGAAACCAAATCCTCCACCAAACATGAAAGCATGTTTGGTGGAAGTTTGACAATTTTTATTTATTTTTTATTTTATTTTATATTTTGAAAATGACTATAGTAATTACACAAAATATATTGGATTGTTCATCAATTTCGGCCATGGAAACTTAAGAATTCGAAATTAATTTGAAGTTTAAAGCTGTAGATCTTCGGGTCCTCTTTAATCTGTAACTTGAATCACCTCAATCCGATATCGGAGAACAAAGTTATGCCCAAAATACGACAATTGCGCAAAATTGGAATTTTCGAAACCGTACTTCGTTAGGACGCCCTTTCAAGTTTCCAATCTCCAAATCAAAATGTCAAGTCCATTTTTTACCCTTATTTGACCCACATTTTGTCCTAAATGATTCCATTAAATCCCAATTTTATTTTATCTGCAAAATACACTAAAACACATCAAAAAGTTAATCAAACCCGAGAAACTATACAAAATATTAGGTAAAGGGGCGGTAAATATTGATATATTTTCCACTCATCACACCCCCAAATCTGATATTTTGCTAGTCCTCGAGCAAAATAATAAAATATAATATAATAAATAATTAAAATCAAACTAAGCCACTTTCGTAGGGATCACGGTTGCAGTTAGCATATGCAACAAGCCTTTAAACCACTAGGTGTCCCTAATGGACGAGTTGTAGTCTCGTGAGGATTTACAGCAACGATACCCACAAACGTTTGATAAGAGTAAAAAGATAGTAAAACTAATGCACACAAAAGCAAAAAGAAAAAGACGAGAAAAGAGAATAAAGAAGTTAGTGACTAAACAAGTGAAATTTCTTATCCAAGTCAATAATTATTTTGTTTCTTTCTAAATTACCGAATAAGTAAATTCTCCGATTATTTTTACCATTCTCTATATACACAGCCAACAAAATATTAATCAACTCATTTTACCCACAATAGTCACAAGTGCAGTTGAAAAGAGAATAATATTTTTGTCCTAAAGTTATATCAGAATTCGCACCCTTTTTTTAAGCAATGAAATAATTTTTCTGATTTTTCTGATTTTTTTTTATTTATATACAATATCTTCCGTCTATGTAGCGAGCTTTGGGCTAGTGACTCCCAAACCAGTTGGCTTTAGGTGTTAAGACATCCATACGGACTTAATTACTCAGACTTCAGATATATATATATATATATGCAACATTTTCGATCCATGTAGCGAGCTTTGGGTCAGTGACTCCCAAACCAGTTGGTTTTAGGGCACTAGATGTTAAAACACCCCAACGGACTTAATAACTCGGATCTCAGACTTTTTTTTCAACTTTTTTTCTTTTTTTTATCCCATTGCTTTTTTCGATGCTTCCTCCCATTAAACTAGAGCACTGAATATTACAAACTTGTCAATTACTTCACTTGTCCGTATGTTACCATGCATGTTGATAATACCTGCCAACTAAGCATATGAAGATTCATTTTAGTCAGTTTTATGGAAAATTCAAAAATTAAATAATTCAAAAGGAAATAAACAAAAATTAACTTGTTCCGAAAATTGGTTTGAGATACGTATCAAGAGTGGAAACTCCTTACACAATTATCTCTTACCAATTTCACCTGATTAATCAAGCTAAAAACAAAAATATAAAATATTTTTTTTTTTAATTTTTGTAAAATTTTTCAAATTTTTTTGAATTTTTCGAAAAAATTTTGGACTAAAAATAACACAAAAAAGATATTATTAACACAATTACACAATAAAAACAAGATACTATTAACTATCCCCCTCCCCCAAACCTAAATGAGACATTGTCCCCAATTTTTGAAATAGTAGAAGATGAATTTAGAAGATAGTACCTGATTAGCTGAAATGCTACATCTAGAAAGGGAATTAAAGATTAAGATCCATATTTATCCGACGCTTCTTACCACTATCCTCCTCATACCATTTTATCTTGGAAATGATAGGGTCAATTTGTGGTTCAAAGGCTAAGATTTGGTCAATTAGATCTGGGGCAATTCTGGCAGTAAAGATGAGTTCTTTCATAGGTTTTGTCACGAACCCATTTCTTCGGGCATCATCAAGAAACACACAAAGAAAATCATAAAATCCCTCAACGTTAAACAGGCCAATCGATTTCTGGTGTATGTTCAAGTTCGCCCAAGATAGAACTATAAAAATTTTCTCCAATGTTCCCAAGCCACTTCGCAAAGAAATAAAAGCATCAGCACGGTTAATCATTTCCACCAGTCGCTCAGACATTCCTTGTATGATCAGTTCCTTTCCATTTGATGAACCTATCAGATTCGCCTCTGCCATGGGTTTTGGGATGATTCCCAGAACTAGACTGCCTCCTTCCTGTGCAGCTTTTGAAATGATCCCCATTAGTCCAATATTGCATCCGTCGTATACTAAGTGCATATTCTTTTCAACTAAGACTCGGCCCAATTCTTGTGTTGTTTCTATGTATTGTGGTTTAGTACCAACACTAGTACCACAAAACACACAGATGTTTTCAACTCGTCTTCTTGAAGTGGCTTCCATTTTTTTATTTCTTCTTTTTTATGTATTTTTTCTCTCAAATTTGGATGCCTTCAAAAGTGTAATGACGGGCTGAATTTATAGTACCTAAAAAGGGTGAGTAATACTAGCACTAGTATCTTCCAAATGACGCTTGTTAGCTAAATAATAAAAGAAATCGTGAAAAGTCAAAAACTCTGAATCATGTCTGCGAAAATCAAGATAATAACAAAAGAAAAGCAAATAAAATCAATTATTAAAGCAACGAAATTATGTATGCAATACGCCACTCGTTTGGTATATAAACCCATCAGGATGCGTCTCAATAATTCATTCTTTACTCATCCATCACAAATGAATTAGCTCTTTTTTTGTGATTGCCAAACATCGTTCATTCCGTCTTAAAATGCTCCGTTTGTGCTTTTCCCTACAAAATATCACAAAATATTAAAAACTCTACAACATGTATACATAAAATATGGAAACAGAATTTATAACAAATTGCATGGGTTGCCTCCCTGCTAGCGCTAAATTTTTCGTCTTCAGCCAGACATGACTGAATCTATTTGTCAAGGAGGTTTCAGTGTGGTTTTGGATGTATGATTAAAGACAATCCCATGAGCGTTTCTTTTGAAAGGTCTCTTCCAACTGTAAAGTGGCAAAAAGAATTTTGTCTCATTCATTGCTCGTGTCGTCTTTTTAAACTTTGTCGCTTTAGCAGTTCCTGAGAAGAAAGAAAGAAAATCAGGAGTTCTCGTATAGTGCTTGACTTGGAATGGAAGTTCCATTCTGTCAAGCTTTTGGGCGATATATTTAATTTGTACTCCCCAAAACATTGATATTTCCTTGAATGCTCAAGTTCTTCCATTTTATTTGTCATTTGCTCCTCCATTTGCTCTGCTTCTTCCTCACATTTTCTTCACAGACGTATTTTAAAATTTCCTTGTTCAACTCTTAATCTGTCATATGTGAAATGTATGCATCATAATTGTCAACCTGAGGATAGAAAGATGTGTCTGATTTTAGGTCTTCATCCTCTGAGGTTGATGTGACTGGCTCAGATAGATCTTTTTCAAATATTTGTGCAATGAATGCTCTAAGATCTTCAACTGGAGGATGTAAAGATGTCTCTGTCTGTAAGCTTTTATCCTATGTGGCTGGTATGGGTAGTTCTTCTTCAAACAT
>SKCR01022143.1:0-15124 GCA_019454045.1 Zanthoxylum bungeanum
TCGTGAGACAAATGTTCTTTGTTCATTTGGGACGTAGAACACGTATGCTCTTGAGTTCAAGGTATATCATACAAACTTACATTTAACTGACCTATCATCTAATTTGTTAGTTTGTGTGAGATTACATATGCGTTAGATCCCCAAACTCTTAGATAACTAAACTAGGACGTTTCCCAGCCATAACTCATATGCATGTTTAACTATAGTCTTGGAAGGAACTTGGTTTAGTAGTAGTGTTGCAGTTTTCTTAAAGCAGACCCCAAAATGAAAGAGGGTAGATCCGTGCCTGGCATAAGTTGATCGGACTATATTTAATATGTCCAATTTCTCCATTTCAGAGACCCCATTATGCTGTGGAGTTTCCCGGAGGAGTCCATTGGGAAACAATTCCATTTTCTCTCAAGTAATCTTGAAATTCGTTCGTAAGTATTCACCACCTCTCGGCAGACCTTAGTGACTTAATACGTTTATTAAGCTGGTTTTTCTACTTCAGCTTTTGAAGACTTTGAATTTCTCAAAGGCTTCGGATTTGTACCGCATAAGGTACACATACCCATATCACGATGATCATCGATAAGGTAATGAAAGTAGGAGAATACACCTCTAGCGGTGACTAACTTGGGTCCGCATACATCAAGTGTATGAGTTCTAATGTCTCCTCTTCCTGCACGATTTCTTTTACATTTGAAGGGTATTTGGTCATTTTACTAAGTAAACAATACTCAAAAGTTTCCATAAGGTTCATATTGAAGGGTTTGAAATACCCATTCTTATATAGCAGTTAAGATCTTAATTCATTGATATGACCTAAGCGACTGTTCCTAGATGTGATTCATTGAGATTATTCGGTTAAAATAACTTTGTATATTAGAGTTGAACATTCGTTGTTAGTTTGTACGATGTAGCTACCATTATTCACATACCATCTCTTATTTTATTTCATTGAAAATAAATAGAACATTTCATTACAACTATTGTTGAATCTAATAACCATGTCCCAGATCAAAAACAAGCAAAAATATAAACAGAATGAATAGATTGAAGTAGAGGCGGAAACAATACTCACAAAAACGGAATGGGATGCAATGGATGAAACAAAAGTTGCTCCTTTGTGCAGTGGAGGATTCGGCCAAGCAGTAAAGAAGGCTCCAAGCTTTAATTGATCCTTCCAAGCTCTAAGATGAGTTTCCCATAACACCTTGTATGATCCCTTGATGTTGCTAGCCAAAGTTGTGTGTTAGAGTTCCAAACAAGCACACTTCTTCTTGTCTTGCCACAAAAAAATGAAGAATTGGAGAGCTTTGAGAGCTCACTGTTTCGGTAATTTGAGAGGGAGAGAAGATATGATTTTTGTCTCAAAAATCAATTTATATTTATGTCATAATATTAAATAATAATATAAATATGACATAAACCATGCAAAGACTTAGAGTGTCCTAACACTCAATTTCCATGCAATACCCTTGAGTGTTTGTACACTATCTTCATGCAATACATCAACTTGATTAAATAATGCAAATAATGACAGGTGTCATGTGGGCCCCACACGTTTCCAAATGAAAGTGGGCCCACGTGCCACACACACCGTTCGGGTTCGATTGATTTCCGAAATACCGAGCTTACGTCGCGACGTTAATTAAATCGAATTTAAATAAATAGCGCGCCTAGCGAAATTATTATTTACGTCGCTAACGAATTAAGTCTAAATTAAACTCGTTGTGCCCGAATTAAAATCTAATTTCAATTTCGCGTCGAAATCGAATTCCGATTATTATATCGAATAATAATAATTTTACGATTAATTCTAAATTAATCGTTCCTCTCTCTTTATACAGTACTTTATCCAAGATAAAGTCTCTCCGTATTAATCCAAGATTAATCGAGTTGAATCATACGTCATTGGTGAATCTTCGGGAAGCGACCCAAGAGACCTCTAGATATGTTGGCAGTAAATCCGGTTGTCGAACTATTCGAACACGTACGTACCAGTACTACGTTTTTACCGATTTACAAGACAAGGTTAGCTTCTAGCAAAACGCCATGCCTACCCAATTCTCTAGAAATATTCTTATTGGAATTGAGATCTATAACAGGCGTAGTATACCGTAGTATAGTGTATATCGAACCAGTATCGGATGATCACATGTAAGGCCTGGGGCTGGAAGTGTCTGCCCCGTACGATACACATATCGGACATCAAGCAACCAGTCTCTTTGAATCGGATAATCCTGACCTAGTCATATTATCCCGATGGTTGCAACCATTATAGAGTACTAGTTCTGAATCCCTCGCGATCATCATCTCCATAATGTCTGAAGTGATACTTCCATCTTGACATCACACCCAGTACACTACGATTCTCGATAAACCCAGAAGAGGTATACACAGAACTCGTTAAAGCCCTGGACCACACCAAACCTAAATTTTACCGATTGTCGTAAGTACTAGCGATGCAATCTCAGGTTAAGATCATATGCACCTACCCTGAAGCGGACTCCCATAGACACGCAGACATAACTACCAATGGGACTCCGCGGGGTCTATCCAGAGCGAAGCTGTGTTCGTACCATCGGTAAAACACAACAACCTCCTACCGCACTTGCATAAGTATCCAATACTTAAATTATGAGATCTATGCCGTTGTGCCCTCACAACATGCACAATGCAGTACTAGTCTATTCTGCTATTTGCATTATCGATGTCCAATCTCGATAATACTACGACTAGGGATATTTAATGATTAAACCTTTATGGATTGATACTGTCTCATATCATCACAATCCGGAACTCATAGGGACTTTTACCATTTATAATCAAAGTAAATAAATTACAAAACGGTAAAAGGCAATTTCATTACTACATAGATGTTAATTTTGTACAATAATACAATATCATTTACAAAATAGTGACGCTATGGGACATTACTGTCTAACAATCTCCACTTGGCCTATAGCCAGTCACTCAAGCATCTAATACCTGAACTATGTACATGTCGCTCAAAACTTTTCCCGAGGAATAGCCTTCGTCAGCGGATCTGCAATATTATCCTCTGATGCGATCTTCTCGATCTTCACATCGCCACGATTGTGATCTGATCTCTGAGATCATGTGGAATCGTCGAAGAACTGTTTGGATCGTTGATGAACCTTGGTTCCTTAGCCTGTGCTATAGCCCCGCTATTTTCACAATACAATGGAACGGGCTCAGCTGCTAACGGAACTACTCCTAATCCAATAGGAATTTTCGGATCCAAACTGCCTCTTTTGCGCTGCTTCAGCTGCCTGCAATGTACTCCGCTTCAGTTGCTGAATCGGCAACAGTATCTTGCTTGGAAGATTTCCAGCTCACTGCTCCGTTATTCAAGCAAAATATGTACCCGGTTTGCGACTTGAAGTCGTCTCTGTCGGTTTGGAAACTTGCATCGGTATACCCAGATACCTCAAGTTCTCCATCTCCATAGATTAAGAAAACATCCTTAGTTCTTTTAAGATACCTAAGGATATCTTACCGCCATCCAATGACATCCTGTCCTGGATCGGCCTGATATCGACTGCACATGCTCAAAGCATAGGACACATCGGGTCGTGTACATATCATGGCATACATGATCGATCCGACTGCCGAGGCGAACGGAGTCCGACTCATGTTGTCTCTCTCATCTTGTGTTTTAGGACACATGTCCCTAGATAGAAAGACGCCATGTGATGTTGGCAACAGTCCCTTCTTGGACTGATCCATGTTGAATCTCTTCAACACTTTATCAATATATGTACTCTGGGAGAGTCCAAGTAGCTTCTAGATCTATCCCGGTAGATCTTTATTCCTAGAATAGAATAAAGCTGCTTCTCCCAGATCTTTCATGGAGAATTTCAATGAAAGCCAAGCTTTCACCGACGTTAACATGGGAATGTCATTGCCTATAAGCAATACATCGTCAGATAAAGGACAATAAAAGTCAGTGCACTCCACTAACCTTCTTATATACACAAGGACATCTACGTTTTGAATGAAATCATATCTTTTATGACCTCATCAAAACGTTGGTTCCATGACCTCGATGCTTGCTTCAGTCCATAAATGGACCGATTTAACTTACAAACCTTGTTTGCAAGTCTTGGTGCGATAAAACCGTCAGGTTGTTGCATATAAAACATCTCCACAGGTTTCCGTTAAGGAAAGCGGTTTTAACGTCCATCTGCCATATTTCGTAATCGTAATATGCAGCTATTGCAAGCATTATCCGAAGGGATTTAATCATGGCAACGGGTGAGAAAGTTTCGTCATAATCAACTCCAAGTTTTGTTACGATACCCACCTTCGCGACAAGCCTAGCTTTGTACGTTTGAACGTTGCCATCCATGTCTGTCTTCTTCTTGAAGACCCATTTGCATCCAATAGGCTTTACGCCTTCTGGTGCATCACCAGTGTCCAAACTTGGTTGGTATACATGGAATCCATTTCGGCTTTCATGGCTCTTGCCATAAAGTGGATTCGATACCCGTATCGCTTCCTCAAGACGTAGCCGGTTCAGTATCCTCAATAAGATTAATATCTACAGGGTGAGATCAGGAATCCATACCTCTCAGGTATTACCCTGACTCTCTCCGACCTACGTAGTCCTTGTGTAATCTGAAGATTGTGGTTCAGTCTCATCCTGGATGGACTGTTCATGTTCCGTTCTTGATTCATTGCCAGGAACAAGATATCACTCCGACTTTCATCATCGAGTTCTACTTTCCTCCCACTAACACTGCATTTAGGAATCCTTCTCAAGGAAAACCGCATGTAGAGCAACAAATACTTTGTTCTCTTTTGGGTTATAGAAGTAATATCCTTTTGTTTCCTTAGGATATCCAACAAATAGGCATTTATCTGATTTGGGTTCAAGTTTGGTACCTTCCAAACGTTTGACGTATGCCCAGCAACCCCAAATCTTCAGGAATGAGAAACCTGTTTCTTTCCTGTCCATATCTCATACGGAGTCTGTTCTAACAGACTTTGACGAACCCTATTCAAAAAAAGAATTGCACTTTCTAATGCATGTCCCCAGAAGGATATAGGTAGCTCAGTGCGACTCATCATCGACCTTACCATGTCAAGCAAGGTAACGGTTTCTCCGGTCAGACACACCATTTAATTGTGTGTTCCAGGAGGAGTCCATTGTGAAAGAATACCATATTCTTTCAAGTAATCTTGAAACTCATTACTAAGTATTCGCCACCACGGTCCGACCGTAATGTTTTATACTCTTGCCTGTTTGTTTTTAAACTTCGTGTCGAAACTCTTTGAATTTCTCAAAAGTTTCCGACTTGTGCATCATAAGATACACATAACCATAACGTGATGCATCATCCGTAAAGGTTACGAAGTATCGATATCCACCTCTAGCCTGGCTAGACATGGGCCCACAACGTCACTATGAACGAGGGCTAACAGTTTCAGTGCGCGTTCACCTTTACCACTAAAAGGTGATTTAGGCATTTTGCCTAATAAACAGATTCGCAGACGTCATATGAATTTGGATCAAATCCGTCCAAGTACCCACTCTTCGAAAGTGTGGATATGCGAGTCTTGTTGATGTGTCCCAGACGACAATGCCAAAATAATTTGTTTCTTCTTTTGGATTACTCATTTGAGCCTTTTGTTTGTTATTTTACATTTTGGAGATTCATTTATTTCAAAATATAAGACCATTATTGCATCAGCACTGCCAATGTTCTGCATCATTCATATATAAATAACACCTGGTGTTTTTTAAATACAAAAGTGTACCCTGTTTGGGTTAACAAAGATACAGAATAATATTCCTAGTTAAACTAGGAACAAAAATAACAGTCATTAGTTTAAGTACATGCCCCGAGGGCAGTTCCAAAACAAAAGTGCCTACGGCCAAAACAGCAACAGAGTTCCATTTCCAACTCGTAGATCTACCTCCCCCGAAGCCAGTCTCTCACTCCTGCTATCATGCAGATCCTGCACATCATACAAATATGAGAACCACAGCCAGAATCAAAAATCCAATTTTTATTAAGACTGGAAGTAGTCATATTTATCTCAATAACAACATCCTGAGGCCGGAGCCTTGCCCCGCATGTATGTCCTCCTTATGTCCCTTGTTCATGCGGCAGTCACGCTTCCAGTGACCTCTCTTGCCGCCGCATTTTCAGGCAAACATCTTGAGACTTGTCCCTTGGCTTCCCAGAAAGCCTTTGTTGACTTGGCCTTGCCTTTTGTTCTTATGCTTTTTCTTCTTAACACCCCCAGTTGCCTTGAGCCCAGCTTTCGGCGTTTGAGATGTTGTTGCAAAGTGCGCCTCGCGCTTGTTGCCTTTCAGAAGTTCTTTCTCTGACTCCTTGAGAATCGACAACAACTCTCCAAGAGTGTCATCCGAATTCATCAGTTGTAGTTGATGACAATCTGTTTCCAAGTATCGGGTAGTGACTGTAGAAGTACATCTATAGCCAGCTCAGACTCCAAGACTATACCCATACAGCCAGTTCATCAATATCGGCTATCATTTGAGTCCCATGGACCTCAACAGAACTACCATCAGTCATACGGAGCGAAAGATTCTCTTCACCACAACTCGTACCTCGCCATCCGCTTATTAGTGCGGTGAAGATCTTGCAATCTTGCCATCATATTATAAGGATCCAGTCCCTATTTTGGCGACGAAAGTGTTGATTCTTGAAGCAAGCATGATCGACTGAGCCGTGTCACAATCATCACTGTGAGTTTTCCATAACTCCAGCTCAAGTGGCTCAGTGGGCTTAGGCCCGAGAGGTCTTTGTATCGTATACAGTATCCTCTCTCCCCCCAAGGACTATCCTTAGGTTCATTTCCCATCAGCAAAGTTTTGTCCCCTTAAAGACATTGTCACCCATGATGATGTCTCGGACATTACCTTGCTTGCCATCTTAACTACGATAGTCCAACTATCTAGTTAACGATAAAATGGGTACAGTCAAACTTTTACACAGAAAAATAACATTTTATTAGTCCAACTAATGTTAAAAATTGACGAAATAAATTTTGTAAGCGCGTAAAGCTAAGTATCTGAATGAAATTGCAAACTCAATACTAGCCTCCCACTATTTTCTACAAGTCTCTAACCCCCTCTGTTGAGTACTCGGGAAATCCAATTTCCTAGTGGGCTAGGATCCCGTTAAATAACACACAACCTTGACTTTGGCCAACAAGTTGTATGATATTTAACTAGGTAGATCTCGAAGATCAATTGGATCCATCCAATCCAATCCTAGATCCGGTAGGTGGACATCCAAGTCCGAAAAATGTATATCTAATACTACGTCAATGTATCCAATACATTTTCCTAACCATTTCCTCTGAATCAACTAAGCCTTGGCTTTGGCACAACAACCTATGATTCCAGTTAAGCGGGCCCATTGACAAGGAAAGTTTCGTATCAATGTCGATGGACAAGAAGTGATCTTGACTTTGGCCACAAATCACAACTTGGACAGGACACCGATGGTACCAAAACTCTCATGATTCAAACACATCCTCATTGACAAAGGTCTGACTTTGGCCAACAAACCAATGCCAATTTCGGATCTTGAGAAAGAATCATTCAACGGAAGGAAAATCGCTTAATATTGTTTGAGGGATTTTTCGCGTATTGGCAACCAATTAATTTATCTTTGTTAGGTCTCATCTTCATACACCCTTAAGCATGCTTCTAAAACATCATAAAGCGCGTAAAGTAAAGTAATAATGATATGCGGATGGATATATAAACAACTTGTTCCTAGAAAATCACTCCCACTTCTCTCTCCCTCCTCTCCGCCCTAGCACTATTCTACTTAACCCAATTAACATAATACAATAAGAGAAACCTCATTTACTTGAGGGGAATTAGGTGAGAAGGAGACAAAGAGATAAAGAGATAAGGCTGGACACGCAGGTCCAATTTATAAATTCCAAATTTACAATAATTTCTAAAATTACCTTTCCCTTCTAATATCCATCCGATATACACTATTCATACAACACATCCACATTCATTCATTCATTCAAGGCATGTTATACAACCAATCAAATCCAATTAATTAGTCTTTAATTAGGTGACAATACAATGTTCAAACAAATTGTTTGCATTTGCGCGAGTCCAACTCGTTTTGAGAATAAATACATTTGTATGAATTCACGAATTATATCGAACTACTCGTTAAATCCAATTTAAGTCGTATTCAATACTAATCCTATTATTTAATTCTAAATTAAATATTTACACTTTTATTGTGCTTTTATAACTAGATTCCAAATCTAGTACTTTTGGGTCTCAAAGCCCAACTAACATCTAATGTCCGTTTAATTAAAGT
Source organism: Zanthoxylum bungeanum (assembly GCA_019454045.1). NCBI lineage: Eukaryota > Viridiplantae > Streptophyta > Magnoliopsida > Sapindales > Rutaceae > Zanthoxylum > Zanthoxylum bungeanum. The sequence goes on from SKCR01022143.1 coordinate 8,343, forward strand.
CCGATGGGCTTTCTATTGATTTCATTAGGCTTGGGCCTTGGTCAATGTGGGTCAAACCCAATTTCCAAGCCCAATAAGGAATCACCCCTCATTTGCCATAAATCAATATCAAGCCCATAAGGCCCAATAAAACAAAAGCCCATTTATTACATTTGGACTTAAATGGTGTGATTAAGGCCCATTTTGGATCCAATCCAAATGGTCCAAATCTCCTTTTGGCCCAACCAAGCCCATTTATGACCAAATATAATAGTTTAGGCCCAATTCCAATTTAAGCCCAATTAACTAAATTTTAAAATTCCAAATTTATAACTAATTATTAATTAAAGTGTATTTTCATGATTAATCCTTTAAATCAATATTCCAAAATATCAAATGAATCTATTAATCATATTTTTATCTTAAATACATGTCCAACATTATTTAATCAAAAAATCAAGTCCCTAATCTCATCAAGCATTCGGCCAAGGTGATTAATATGGTTCCGATTTCGTTTTCAATCCAATCAAGTTACAAATGATCATCTCCATATTATTTCAAGTCATCCAATGTCTTAAAATTAAAAAATCATCTAGTCCCATGCTTGCATGTATTCGGCCAAGCCTCATTGGGGTTGGAAAAATTAATCCAATTTATTTTCCATGAATTGATGATGTATAATCCATTTACATACATCTAAGCATATTTAATCAAGCAAACTCATCAAATCATGCTTCAAACAATTTCCCCAAATAACATCCTAATATATTTGCATGCATTTTAGGCTCAATGATACCATTGTTGGAATCTAATAACCATGTCCCAAGATCAAAAACAAGCAAAATATAAAAAGAATGAACTAGATTGAAGTAATGGCGGAAACAATACTCACAAAAACGGAATGTGGATGCAATGGATGAAACAAAAGTTTCTCCTTTGTGCAGTGGAGGATTTCGGCCAAGCGTAAAGAGAGGTCCAGCTTTAATTGATCCTTCCAAGCTCTAAGATGAGTTTCCCATAACACCTTGTATGATCCCTTGATGTTGCTAGCCAAAGATGTGTGTTGTATAGAGTTCCAAACAAACACTTTCTTCTGTCTTGCCACAAACAAATGAAATAATTGGAGAGAGCGTTGAGAGCTCACTGTTTCGGTAATTGAGAGGGAGAGAAGGAGATATTTTTGTCTCAAAAATCAATTTATATTTATGTCATAATATATAAAATATAATAAATATGACAAAAAACCATGCAAAGACTTAGAGTGTCTAACACTCAATTTCCATGCAATACCTTGAGTGCTTTGTACACTATCTTCATGCAATACATCTTGATTAAATAATGCAAATAATGACAAGTGTCATGTGGGCCCCACACGTTTTCCAATGAAAGTGGGCCCACGGCACTCACGCGTTCGGGTTCGATATTTCCGAAATACCGAGCTTACGTCGCGACGTTAATTAAATCGAATTTATAAATAATAATTCGCCTAGCGAATTATATTTTTACGTCGCTAACGAATTAATTCTAAATTAACTCGTTTGCCCGAATTAAAATCTAATTTCAATTTCGCGTCGAAATCGAATTCCGATTATTATATCGAATATAATAATTTTACGATTAATTCTAAATTAATCGTTCTCTCTCTTTATACAGTACTTTATCCAGATAAAGTCTCTCTCCGTAATTAATCCAAGATTAATCGAGTTTGAATCATACGTCATTGGTGAATCTTCGGGAAGCGACCCAAGAGACCTCTAGATATGTTGGCAGTAAAACGGTTGTCGAACTATTCGAACACGTACGTACCAAGTACTACGTTTTTACCGATTTACAAGACAAGGTTAGCTTCTAGCAAAACGCCATGCCTACCCAATTCTCTAGAAATATTCTTACTGGAATATTAGATCTATAACAGGTAAGTATCCGTAGTATAGTGTATCGAACCAGTATCGGATGATCACATGTAAGGCTGGGGCTGGAAATGTGTCTGCCCGTACGATACACATATCGGACAATCAAGCAACCAGTCTCTTTGAATCGGATAATCCTGACCTAGTCATATTATCCCGATGGTTGCAACACCCATTATAGAGTACTAGTTCTGATCATCGCGATCATCATCTCCATATGTCTGAAGTGATACTCTCCATCTTGACATCACACCCAGTACACTACGATTCTAGATAAACCCAGAAGAGGTATACACAGAACTCGTTAAAGCCCTGGACCACCAAACCTAAATTTTACCGATTGTCGTAAGTAACTAGCGATGCAAATCTCAGGTTAAGATCATATGCACCTACCCTGAAGCGGACTCCCATAGACACGCAGACATACTACCAATGGGACTCCGCGGGGTCTATCCAGAGCGAAGCTGTTTTCGGTACCATCGTACTAACCTACAACCTCCTACCACCTCCTACCGCACTTGCATAAGTATCCAATACTTAAATATATGAGAACTATGCCGTTGTGCCCTCACAACATGCACAAGTGCATACTAGTCTATTCTGCATTATCGATGTCCAATCTCGATAATACTACGACTAGGGATATTTAATGATTAAACCTTTATGGATTGATACTGTCTCATATCATCACAATCCGGAACTAATCATAGGGACTTTTACCATTTATATATCAAAGTAATAAATTACAAAACGGTAAAAGGCATTTCATTACACATAGTTAATTTTGTACAATAATACAATATCATTTACAAAATAGTGACGCTATGGGACATTACTGTCTAACACTTATTAGGCCATGAAAGCCTTTATTACAATAAAGAAAAGAAATTGAAAATGATGTTATTTTACTAGAGAAGGTACATAAACACAATCTTCTAAGTCTAAACTAAACCATCGACAAAACTAATGAATAAGTTCCCCACATATGTGGAGGCTCCTACTGTTTCTTTTCTCAGGCCCTGCCATTGTTACACAAGGAGTCCCCACAACCGGTGTCCAAGCACCAAGTAGAAGGTTCAGAGTGTTGAATATAGTTCAATCATATCCACAACCTGAAGCATTGGCCTTCTTGGCCTATTGGGCTTCCCTAGTATTCTTGGCTTTCAAGGATCTACAATCTTTCTTCCAATGACCGTTTCTTTCCACAAAGAAACATTTCCCCTTCCCTTTTTTTTCTCTCAATCTTACCATGGGCTTTAGGTGATCTGGAGCCTTGCCCTTGCCCTTAATTTTTCTTTGGCTTTGGGCCTCGGGGTTCAGGTCCGTACCCGTAAGCATGACGGAGGTTTTAAGCTTCGGTTTTCAAGTCCTTCTCTGATTGCTTTATCAGATTGTGCAATTCTGCTAAAGTAGCTTCTTTATTAGACAGATGAAACTACATAATAATGTTAGAGAAGTCTTTTGGTAAGGACTGAAAAATTAGATCGTGACCTATCTCATGATCAATGATGAACCCGAGGTTGGCCAATTTTTCAACGTGTCCAATCATCTTAAGCACATGTCCACTAACAAATCCTTCCTTATACCTTGTTTGGAATAAGGCACATGACACTTGAAATCTCACGGTATGAACGGAAGTTGCATACAACTCCTTCAAGTGAAAGATGATGGTTTGAGCATCCATATCTTCGTGAGCTTTCTGAAGTTCGTCCGACATAGAGCCAAGCATTATGCACACTGCTTACTCATCATCGTCGACATGTTTCTTCCAAGCATCAAATGTATTTTGGTCAGCATCTTCTGCGGGTTCAGGGGGAAATGGTCTTTCAAGAGCATAGAAAATATTTTCTTGTCGTAAGACAATTTTAAGGTTTCTAAACCAATCATTGTAGTTGTCCCATTTGAGCTTATGCTCATCAAGGATGGAACAAAGTGATACTCGTTTGCCATTGATGAATGTTTGTGAAATATTTGAACCCACATGTTAAGAGAGAATGTTAAAATTAGGAATATGTTTTTCATTAATGTTTCATAATAACATGGGCTTTTAATATTATGAAGTTGCTCCCACTCAATTATTAAAATTTTAAGCAAATAGCATCAACCCCAATATGATGGATTTCTTGTGGGAAGGATCCCATTATCATCATTTCATAACTCTGACTAGGGCTAGTCGTTATAAAATACGATAATTAGGTAGGTTCCCAACCAATTTATAATATAAATCACAATTCCTTGATCATTGGGTTGGGCAATCAAACATGTCATAGCTTATGCTAGTCCTTGTGGATACCCAATCTTTGCCACTAAGTTATAAGACCAAGCCTAAGGGTCCATGCGTCTTATGACTCAGAAAAGTCAAACCATTGTCAATAGTACGATTTAATGACAAATTGGTATTCGTCAGTCTGGTAAAGCCTAGTCCTGCCAATACGGTTTAAGCCCTTTGGGTCTATACTTTACAATGGAGAGGCAAATTTAGACTTAATTATTATTGAGGATTTTAGAAAGTTTAAGTGAATAACTGTCAAATGGATTCCTCTATTGAAAATTCCCCAGAGGGAGGGTGGGGCGAACTCTCTTAAATACCTTTATCTCTCTTAGACTCTTATTGCCTTGGTGACAGAATAAACAATAGATCCTCCAAATTAGTCCAACACTTTAAATATGCCTTAAGGTAAGCTTTTAGTAAATGATTATCTAGATGTCTTCACAGCTTTTCCTTTTGGCTATAAAAAGGTAGTGAGTGAAGGAAGACACCAAATCATTATCTAACTCTTGTAATACCTTTGGTTAAATTAACTTTAGTTTGGAAAGTTTTATTAACGCCTTGGTCCCACCTCATTTGTATCTTTTATAATGTCTTTTATTATAAACAAGTGATTTATTTATTAGCCTTAAAGGTAATAAATCTCTAAGTTCATCATAGAATAATTACTTAGCTAAGGGATAAGCAATACACTCTCTAATTCTTTAGAAAGTCTCTAGATGCTTGCACCATAAAATAATCATGCCAATTCTAATCATACATAGAATCATCAAGCATATGAGTTTTAATATGTTGGAATTATTTTAGGCATGAAATAACTTTGATTAATATTTAATTATGATATTGTATTTTATTTTATTCAAATAAAATTACTATTCACATTTTTTTACAGATACGTGAACTTTAAATGCAATTTCACAATTCAAATCTTAACTAAATCATGCAAAACTTGTGCCTAAAATTAATTTCAGGGTGTTGGCTTTCCAACGAGCTTTTACACACCCAATTTCGAGTTCAAAAGAGACAGAAAATAATCAAAACAAAAATGGCTCCCTGATACCACTGTTGGGAAGCGGCCGCGAGTGTACAATGGAAAATTTAATAAATCAAATTATGATGCCGCTATCACTTTGCCCAAGACCCATTTATTTTGATTATTCTACAAGCCTAGGAATGTTACGATATATTCTAAGCATAAAAACTCATAAAACATGCAAAGAACATAAACCTAAACATGCTAACTATTATAAAAACTCTAATTAAAATAAAGAAAGAAAAAGACTTACTTGAACCGAAGACTCCTCCAGTCCTCCCTCCAATCTACAAGCTTTTCTCGAACTCAGCAAGCTCTTCCACGTTCCAAAGAGAAATCCAAGTGTGTGGCCTCCAAAGGTGCACACACCAAAGCCAAAACGCAACGGCAAGACTACGCCTTGAGTGCACGGGTATTTTGCCCTTGGTGCTAGCCTAGGCAAATACCTCAAAACTTTTAACTTGAGATTCCACTAGTCAATTAGACTTAAGGATCCTCAAAATCAGTGGCTTACTCTTAAAATTTAGAGTTACTCACTTATATAAACCTAAGATATGAAACGTTTGGTGCAAAAATTTGTAAGGAATTCTTTGGGTTTATATAAGTGCTCCAAAGACAACAAAATTAATTAAGAATCTGATGTGGGATAAAAGCTAATTTAATCTTAGCCATTGGATCTTAATTTAGTGGTTTAATGAGATTATAAAACCCTAATAAGAGTTTGGGCCGAACTGGAATTCAAAACAAATAAAAAATAAAAAATAAAAAATAAAAAATTACTATTCACATTACTATTCATGTTATTTATTTATTTATTCCAATTCCCAAAGTGCCCCTATCGTCATTCATCAATCCCTAAGCCACTATGGAACCTCATAAATGATTTGTACAATAATTAAACACATTGAACCATTTATGAACAATTTTCTACAAGCAATCATATATGTTGTTAAATTTGTACTGTGCACTGTTAACCATTGATTTCGACTTTGTTGTGTGTGACCTTTTGGGTTCCCCTCAAGTTGGACATGAAATGAATTGTGATAATTTTATCGAACATAAATTATCCTTCGATCAGATGGTCGTTCAATTTCAATGACCAAGGTTGACATCTAGCAACATGCCAAGGCCCCCAAATGAGAAGGAAATATATATACCCATTATGTATGCGATTTACATATGATACGATCCCTCGCCTCACTGTATCCTCACCTCTTGACCTAGGGTACGGAAAATGTTTACCCATATGGTCAAAGGTATGATGTTGATAGTGTCATGAATCGTGCTAACCCAAGAATCTAACATGATTCTTCCGCTGCGGCCACAGTCTCAGCACTGATCACACATATCAACCCGAACTGGAATACTACTCTTATAAGAAAATATTATCCGAGAGAGTGGCGATTCTCTGTTGTATCTTTACAAACTTCATGTGTTTCAACAAATGACCCAATCATACCCTTATGACCGGATCTTTTGAACCGGGGAAGTAGAATGTCAAAGTTATTTGATCTATACATAAGATTGTAAAGACCTCAAGTCCAAAGGACTAGTCATATAATTGATACATGAAAGTTCTAACAGACACATG
>SKCR01022144.1:0-15123 GCA_019454045.1 Zanthoxylum bungeanum
TTCAGAGGAAACGGGTAGGATATAATATTCGATATATAGGCATATATTAGATATATGTTTCAGACTTGGATGTCCACCTAACCGGATCTAGGAATTGGATTGGATCCAATTGATCTGTGAGATCTACCTAGTTAAATAGCATACAGCTTTTATTGGCCAAAGTCAAGGTTGTGTGTTATTTAATAGGGTCCTAGCCCACTAGGAAACGCGGTTTCCCGAGTACTCCACAGAGGGTTAGAGGCTCGACGAAAAATAGTGGGAGGCAAGTATTGAATTTGCAACATTCGTTCAATTACTCGCTAAACACGCTCATTTATATATTACTCGTCATATTAATTAAAAGTATTAGTCATACTAATATTTATGTTGTTTTAAAAATATATATAGTTGGACTATATACAAACTCATTCAATATATAGTTGATTTTGTAATTGGATTATAGTAATCAATACAATTGAATTAAATGATAGTTGATTTTATAATGAGATTATAGTAATCAATATTAAAATTATAGTTGATTAAATAATTGGATTATTGTAATCATTATAATAAATAGTACCTTATTAAAATTGATTAAATACTTGGACTATTGAAATCAATAAAGAATTGAAATGTTGAATATTTAAAATATATAATCCTTGGATTAAATGTTTTAAATGATTTAATTTTCAATTGGGAATTAATAATAGGTTAATTTATTTGATAAAATAACTTATTATGACTAAGCCCATAATTAAGCAAATAGTAGAGCATAAAGTCTTTGGAAGATTTATGTGATGATGACTTTAGTGCTTAATTAATATACTTACAATAAATCTATCTTTAGATTTAAAAGTATTAAAATTGCTATTAATAATTCTTGGAGAATTAATTGACTATTCTAGTGGAGAAAAATCAAAGTTTGCGATTGGGCATGTAGCACAAGGTGTACATCATTTCGATATTCTAAAACCCTAGGCTTGGCCAAAGTTTTGTGAAATATTGAAAAGGTAATTGACATATCCCAAAGTGACTACCATTTGGATATGGAAGACACGAAGGAATTAAAGATAGGGAGAGGCTCTAACTTTAAAAATATTTGTCAAAGTTATGTTTACTACTAGTATTAAAATTGGATTTTAAATACTTAGTGTGGTACATAATACATATATGTATTGACGTTCAGAATCCGCTGTGAGCTGGATACTGGCTTCAAGCCGAGATTTCTCTGCGAATTAGAACGGGACGAAAGTCGCTGTTTCGACCGTAGATACCTAATTTAGGAACTACCATTTGGGTATGTACTTAAATTAGGAAATGTTATAATGTAACTAGTTAGACTAGAGACATTATCTCTATATCAGTGTTTAATCCGATGCGGATAAAACCTTTATATTCTAAAACACTAAAGTGTTTCATTATATAAAGATGATACTGAGATAAATACATTAGATGTAATAACATAATTTATATTTTGAATATAAATAAAATCTCAAACATATAAATGACAAATAAATAGCTCAAATGATTTGATCAATAGAGACTTATTTGTGGCATTGTTGTCTAGGACACAATTAAACAAGACTCGTATATCCACACTTTTGAAGAGTGGATACTAGGACTGATTTGACTATTCAAATAAGGTCTACGAATCTAGTTTATTAGGTAAAAATACCTAAAATACTATTTACTTGGTAATAGTAAAAGGGCCACCGATCTGTTAGCCCTATTCATGGTGAAGTAAGTGGGCCCATATCTAGCTAGGCTAGATGTGAACATGAATATTTCGTGACCTTAACGGATGTGGCATCACGTTATGGTTATGTGTTTCTTTTGAAGAACACAAATACGAAACTTTGAGTTTCGACACGAAGTATACGAACAGATCGGCTGTAGTATTATGCCGCCACGGTAAAACCGTAATGGAAATTACTTAAGCAGTAAGTTTCATACATACATGAAAGAGTACGGTATTCTTTCAGATGAGGACTCCTCCCGAGACACGTCAGTTAGACGGTGTGTCCGAACCAAAAACCGAATTTTTGTTGGACATGATAAGGTTTATCACGAGTCGCTCTGAGCTACTATTTCCTTCAACAGGATATGTATTAACAGTGCAAAACTTATTTGGAATAAGGTTCCATATAAATCTGTTTGACAGATATCATATAGGATATGAACAGGAAAGAAACGGGGTTTCTCATTCCTGATAATTTGGGTATGCCAGGCATAACGTTTGGTTGATACCAAACTAAGAACCCAAATTGGATTAGTGCCAATACAGGTTATCCTAAGGGAAACCATAAGTATAGTACTTATAAATCCCACATGAGAACAATGTGATTGTTGCTCACCATGCGGTTTTCCTAAAAGGAATACCGATATGCAGTGGTCAGTGGGAGGATAGTGATACTCGATGAAAATCGGAGTAATACTATTCAAAGCACGAAGTCCTTAATGGAACACAAATAGTTCATCAATGATGAATCTATACCATTAATCTTCAAATACACAAGAAACGCGTAGATCAGAGAGAGTCAGAAAACAACCTGGGGTATGGGTTTCTGATCTCACCTAATAAAGATTTTAATCTTTTAAGGTACACCAACTGATTACGTATGAGGTAGTGATACAAGGTATCAACTCCCTATTATGGCAAAGTGCCATGAGTCCAAAATGGATTCCATGTTTAACAACTATTTTGGATACTAGTTGTTGTACCACGAGGCATTGTGCCTATGGTACATTAAACGTCTTCAAGGAAGACATACATGGAAGGCAACATACCAACGTACAAAGCAGGGCTTTTGACGGAAAGGTATCGTTATCAACATTATGTTAATAACGGTTCAACCTTTTACCTGTTGCCATGGTAAATCCATTTTGAAGATGCTTGTTGATAACTGCATATTTCATTTATGAAATGTGTCAGTTACAGATCAAAATCGCCTTCTTGAAAAGGAAACCTTTTGGAGGATGCTTTCAACATCCTGACGATTTTGTATAACCGACAAACAAGGTTTGCGGGTTATTCGCTCCAAGTTTGGATTGAAGCAAGCATAAGGTTCTTGGAACTGACGTTTTGAAATAATCATAATAGTTTATGATTTGACTCAAATGAAATAATTCTTGTGTATATAAGGAGGTTAGTGGGAGAGCGCACTGACAGTGAAATTCCCATAAAACAATTGTTGAAAGCTTGGCTTTCAATAGAAATTCTCCGTAGAATTCTGGGAGATAACAACCTTTATTAGAGGAATAAAGATCTACTGGGATAGATTTGGAGTTGTTAACACTCTCTGGGAAATTGTACATTTAAAATGTACTTGTATTGGTGTCTCATACGCTTCGAGCATATGGAGTCACAATCAGGTCAATCCAAGTGACAGTTACTGGATTGAAGTTAAGAACATCTGATAGTATCTCTGAGAACTAAAGATGCTATCTTTTACTATGGAGAAGGAGAACTTGAAGTGACTGGGATCACTGCTGCAAGTTTCCAAACAATTAAATACTATGGTACTATAAAGTTTGAATAACGGAACAACTGAGCTGGAAATATTCCGAGCAAGATAACTGTTGCCGAATAAACAACAAATGCGGATTATTGCTACAGCTGAAGCAGCAATAGAAGCCATTTGGATCGATAATAAATCTAATTAGATTAGATATAGTTCTGTTAGCGGCTGAACTAGGCGTCAGCACAGGCTAAGGAATTAAAGGTCTCATCGACGATCCAGATATATACTTCTATATCATCTGATTCGTTCGGATCATACATCGTGGCGATGTGATGATCATATAAATCGCGTCAAACAACAAATCCGCTGACGAAAACCTTTCCTCAGCAATTTGAGCGAACCTTACATAGTTCGAGTGTAGGACACTTGAGTGACTCGCTACGTGCCAAGTGGGAGATTGTTGGATAATATGACCCATAGCGTCACTATTTGCACAGAACATTGTGTTGCTGTAGCAAATTAACTATGTAACAAGGAAATTGCACTCTCGTCATTTGTGATTAGATCACCATAGATATATAAATGAAGAGAGGTCCCTATGATTAGTTCCTGGATTGAGATGATATGAGACAGTATCAGTCCACGAAGGATTAATCATTAAATATACCTAGCCGTAGTATTATCGAGACTGGACATCGATAATGCAGAATAGGCTAGTATTGCACTTGTGCGCGTTGTGAGGGCACAACGGCATAGTTCTCATATATATAAGTATTGGATACTTGTGCAAGTGCGATAAGAGGTCGTGTTTCACCGATGGTACGGGAAACAGCTTCGCTCGGATAGATAGACCCTTCGGAATCCCATTGGTATTATGACTAGGTGTCTATGGGAGGCCGAAATCAAGGTAGGTGTGTATAGTCTTAACCTGAGACTTGCATCGCTAATACTTACGACAATCGGTAAACTTGGTTTTGGTGGTGGGGGATCTTAACTGGTTCTGTGTTCACCTCTTCTGGGTTTATCAGGAATCGTAGTGTATTGGATGTGATGTCAAGACGGAAGTGTCACTCCAGTCATAATGGAGATGATGTCACGCAGGATACGGTATTAGTGCTCTTAAGTGATGCGCATCCAATCGTGATATTATGACCAGGTCATGAATATCCGATTATAGAGACTAGTTACCAGACATCCGATATGTGTTTCGGACGGGGCATACACTTATCCAGCCCCAGCCCTAGCACGTGATTATCCGATACTGGGCCGATATGCACAATACATTAGTATACTACGCTTGATACAGATCTAAATATTCTTTAATGGATATGTCCGGAGAATTAGGTAGACTTGGTGCTTTGCTAGGAGTCGACCTTGTCTCGTAAATCAGTAGAACGTAGTACTTGGTACGTACGTGATTCGGATACTCCGACGACCGTATTTACTGTCAGATTATGCGGGGATCTCATGGGTCGCTTCCCGATAATCCACCGATGACACACAACTCGCACTCTTGAATAATCTGGGATTATACAGAAGAGAGAGAAAATTAATCTAGGATTAATTACGGAGATATTTTATCTAGGATAAAATATCGTCTAGAGAGAGATAACGATTAATTTGGAATTAATCGGTAAATTAATATATTCGATATATTATACGAAATTAGATTTCAACGCGGAATTAAAATTAGATTTTAATTCGGGCAAACGAGTTAATTTAGAATTACTTCGTTAGCGACGTAAATAATAACTTCGCTAGCCGCAATTATTCGATTGAATTAACGTCGCGACGTAAGCTCGGTATTTCGGAAATATCGAACCCGAACGCGTGAGTGCACGTGGGCCCACTTTCATTTGGAAACGTGAGGGCCCACATGACATATGTCATATTATGCATTATTTAATTCTAATGCATTGCATGAAGATTGTGTACAATTCACTCAATGGTCTTGCATGGAGTTTGAGTGTTTGACACTTTAAACCATTGCATGATTTGTGTCATAAATTTATTATCAATTTAATAAATTTTATGGCATAAATATAAATTGATTTTTGGTAAATCATTTTCAATTTAACACAACTTCAATCTCTCTCAAACTCTCTCCTCTCCTCACGCCAAAAAACAGAAGGTTGCTCACTGGTTTTGAACCAGTTCAGGCGTGACTTTAGGGAAGCAAGGGTTGGGTTTTCATGGTGAAAACCGCAAGTGCTAGCACACTACGAGTCTTGCGAAGGTGGTAGGGAGGTTTCCCCATGAGACAGGATCCATCCGACGAAGCTAGGAGCTCCGTTTCTTCACTCAAATTTCTGTTTTGCAGGGATAGTGGACTGTTGGAGTTTGGCGTGAAGGGCAGTGCGTTTTTGGACTTCATTCGTCTCCAAATCGACTCAACCGATCAATGTGAGTATTCCGCTACCTCCGTTGATGTGTTCACGCATGTTTTCATGTCTTGATTTGATCTTGGGACCTTAGAATAAATCAACACATGGACCCTCGGATCCCCATTTCCATTGAATTTAGCAATATCCGGCATTTTAAAGTTAGCCGGCAACTGTTCTTCAAAAGTCATTGACTCGTAGTCCAACAGATCTTCATCTTTACCCTTCATCTTGCGGGTAACTGTTTCCACCTGATCCCTGAGTTTTTGCAATTCTGCTTGAGACCCAGCTATTTTTCCAGCGGCATATTCTGCCATATCATCATCAAACATTGGAATGTCATCATTAACCCTGTTCTGAGGCTCTTCACGCCTCTCATTTTCAGAACTACCCCCAGCATGAGGTATGGCCACATTAGATAAGGAAGCAGTGAGAGTCTGGAGCTGTTCAGTCATCTTGGCAATATTGGCTTCCATCTGATCCATTCGGGACCTTTCGTTGACATATTCACTCATGTTTATTACTGGTCTTTTGCTGAGTCTGCCTTCTTCCCTAACCCAATGGGAATCTATGATGGCTTTTGAACACAAGGGTTAGCATGATGCACGTATACATGAGGTGCATAAGACGTGTGTGATATATATACAAATAGGCTTATTATCATTTCAAAGTATTCAATCATACTATTGCGTGGTGCAAACTTGTCCCAGTTAAAAAGGCCCAACAAGTTTACACTATGCGATGATACGACTAAACATCTTCAAATGATAAGAGACCCAAACACAAAATGGCTCATCGACATTTTAGAAGCTATTGGCCTAATTGTCAAAGGACATGAACTTGTCCCTGTTTAAATGGCCCAACAAGTTTATGTCTCTTGACAAAAAGTCCAACTGATTCCAGATGACAATGGTCCCAAATACAAGCATAAATAAACAATTTATAAGGGTCACAAAACTAAGGTTTATGTGTAGATTTCAGGAGTGTAAACAAAGGCTCTCGCTGACGAAGGATTGTTCACAACTAGGACTCCTCACTCAAGGGTTCAAGTGACCAAGTGAACGCACCATTTTTTATACCTTACGGTACGTGCCAACGTGTTATGGTGTGTGACTAACTGTCGAATGGACTTCCCGTTGTAGATTTCCCAGAGGGAGGGTGGAGCGAGGCTCTCTTAAGTACCCAAGCCCCTTAGGCTCTTATCGCTTGGTGTCAGGAATAAACAACAAGTCCTCCAAACTAGTCTGTCACAACGAGCTACAAGTAATGATTATCTAGGTGCCTTCACAGCTTTTCCTTATAGAAAGGTAGTGAGTGAAGGAAGACACCAAACCATTACCTAGCCTTAACTATGCCTTTGATTAAACTCCCTAAACCCACAGCAGACATGGTTAATTAAAGCACAAATCACAAACATTACAAGACATTATTTCGGGGCCGATTCTCTATCCCCAATGGAGTCGCCAGACTGTAGGACACAGAAACTGGGTGACGTATGCTGTTCCGGGCTCGCGGCCCGGTTGGGAGTACGGAGTAGCCCACGGGGGACTAAATCGGAGAATAATGGAGTCGCCACCCGGTGTGAACCGGGAAAATGATTTAAGGCCGCACTCACCCCTCGCAAGGGAAGACCTCAAACCGCTGGGTTCAGAATGGTCACTTATTTATGTCGTTTGTAATGAATGAATTTGTGCAATATTAACCAAGTCTACTCAACATACATATTGGTCAAAGTAGTCTAAATTCTTATAAAATCTAAATCTAGGTTTGCATGCTTCAAAAGTAAACTTTCATAACAGCAAACACATGATATCAAACATCAAACATGTTAAGTAACTAATGATCATAACATAACTTAAATTCCTAATACGAAAGGTAAATAACTAAGTCATGCTTAAAAATAAAACAACATTCTAATAGCCTAATCATGCTCAAATACAAGTTTGGATGAAATAAAATATATGTATCCTTCAAGTGGTACGAGGCATTGTATTCCGAGTGCAAACCATAATACCGTCCATTCGGATTCGGCTATGGAATTTATGTCTGGGTTTCCATCCAATATACCATAAGAAAGAACACATATTCCATTCGCCCGGAATCACATCACACACTAATTCATAATTCTCATGCGAAGAAAAGCAAATTACATGCTTTTCTAAGTTACTAATTTACATAACTTAAATTAAATAACATGCTAAACCAATTATTCATGCTAAACACATAAAATACATTTTCTAAGTCATTATTTCATGTGAACAAATTCCAACAATGTGTTAAACTAATTATCCATGCTAGATATCACAATACACATTTCCTAAGTCATTATTTCATGTGAATATATTCAATAATATAAACCCTCAGGTCTAAGCTTTTGTGTCGTTCGTCGGAGGTGCGTTATACGGCCGTCGGAAAGGCTAAGACACCACGATTTCACCGGTTCACTGGTTCGACGTCTTTGCTCGTTGTTTCGCTGTTTTTTCCACCGTTTCCACTTCGTTTCACTGTGATTCAGGTCACCACACTTTGCTCACTGGTTTGCAGTGAATTAGGGCTGTTTTGGTGATTTTTGGGAGGTGTTGGGCTGCCGTTTGCTCGGTTTACTCAAGGACTTACAAATGCAGTTTTTGCTCACTGTTTTGATGGTTTTGGGGACTGTTTTGAGTGTGTTTGAGCTGCTGTTGAGAGGCTAAAAATGGACAGGATGTGCGCTGGTTCTAGGGGTCAAATAAGGTCAGTTTGTGCACTATTTTGAGGCTAAATTAAGGGTGTTTGTGCGTCAATTCCAATGGCTGTGAAGGGAGCTTTGTGCGTGACTTCTAGGGCTGATTTGGAGGGCATTGAAGGCGTGATGGAAAGGCTGTATGGGGGCAGTAAAGGTGCTGACTTAGGCGTGACTTTGAGGAATGAATGAGGCAGTGAGTTATAGGGGCTGAGTGGGCAATGACTTGGGCGTGAAGTGAGGCAGTGTAGAGGGGCTGAATGGGCAGTGACTTAGGCGTGACTTTGAGGCAGTGGAGAGGGGTTGAATGGGCAGTGACTTAGGCGTGAAGTGAGGCAGTGTAGAGGGGCTGAATGGGCAGTGACTTAGGCGTGACTTTGAGGTAGTGGAGAGGGGTTGAATGGGCAGTGACTTGGGTGTGAAATGAGGCAATGGAGAAGGGTGTATGAGCGTGACTTGTAGGGAAGATAGAGGGCTGTTTATGATCTTTAAAATGCTAAGTCTTTGCTTGATGTGTGCTTGATATGTCCTAGGGGTTCCAAGGTGGAAAATGATGGTTTATATAGGCAAATGGGATAGTGGAGGTGTGGGTGTGAATGAGTGAGGTATGAGTGAGAATGGGTGAAGTGTGGGTTTGAATGAGTGAGGTATGGGTGAGGTATGGGTTTGAATGAGTGAGGTGTGGGTTTGAATGAGTGATGTATGGGTGAGAATGAGTGAAGTGTGGGTTTGAATGAGTGAGGTATGGGTGAAGTATGGGTTTGAATGAGTGAGGTGTGGGTTTAAATTATGTGTTTGTTATTTGTTTATTATTTTGTCAAAGTGGGGTGGAATGGTTAAAGTAAGTTTGGTAGATGGGTAAATCATGTTTGAATAGTGTAAGGAGGAGTAATTTTAGTGTCATGGGCGTGGGCCTAATGGATGGTGGGCTTGGTGTTTGATTTATTTTGATTTCATGGGCTTTGGATGTGGGTTTAGGTGTTTAGGTGGGCTTAGAATGGTTTGCGGTGATTTTGGGTTAAAAGATACGTTTTGAAACGAACATTCAACAAGCGAACTCCGAGTGAACTTAGCGAATCAAAACCAAAATGTGTCAACTCTTGTCTTTGCCTTTCCGATGACCGTTTTCCGCGACTTCCACGAATAAAAGGTAGTGCCTCCGTATGAGACTCATCATCGGGTTTGGTATGCAAAAATGCAATGCTTACAACCCCCCACTCCCAGTTTCTTTATTTTGCAGGTATTCCCGGAGGATGAGTTCGAGAGGATGGTTATTGATGGCAGCCACTAAAGGGTTTGGTCCACCAGGTCGAGTAAGTTTTCAGTACAGTCAGTGTCAGAAGATGTCATGTAATATATAATTAGGTTAGTAAAGTATACACATACAAAAGAGTTATAAATGTTTATTATTAAAGTTAAGATGTGAAATGAATTTGAGTATTTAGTTAAAAAGGATTATGCATTTATGATGACAGGTTGGGCAACGGTCCCGTGCATGAGTTTATACATGAGATGAGTTTCACAGTTAGAAGGTCAGCGACTTAGAGGGATAATACGACATATTCCTTACCGGTAACATCTCCCGAATAAGGGATATTATAAAGATGATATCAGAGCGTGGTCTAGGGAGTTAGTGACTACAGTGGGCATAGTGTCGGGGACTTGTATACATAGTATGCCCAGGGTACTAGTATGCGAGGAACTACCTCTCCAGTATCCGATCATCGAGTACATCCCCAAGCTCCATAGACAGGTTGGTAAGCTTCCTCAAGGCTACCCGGATTTCTTCACAATAAGTAACCCTAATTCTTGTTCTAGTTATGAATCTTTCCATGACTATTCGAAATTATTAGTAAAGGATCAAGTTAAGCTACGAAACTAGAAAATGCAAGCACTTAAGGAAGTAAGAAAGGAAAGCTATAAGAAAGGAAGAAAAGATGCATAGATGTTTAAGCAACTAAAGACGGAAAAGTAAAGAGACAGAAAGGAATAGTAAAGTTCTAAGGACACCCATCCAGGAAAGTAGGAAGAGAAAGAGAAAGAGAAAGCTAGAAAGAAAAGTAAGGAAAGATACATAGATGTTTGAGTAACTAGAGATAATGAATGGGAAAGATACAGAAGTAGATGATAAAGAGAGTACTAGAACTTATAGAAAAAAAAAGCAATATAGCAGGTCTGAGTAAAAGTAAGTATGCCAAATAAATCTATGCAAGTTTCCTTATGTCCTCAAAATTCTTCTCTACCCTAAGAAGCCTTTTAAACTAAATCAGTAGCCGTGAATACCCTGTATAGATGACAGGCCCTCCGAATAGAAAATGATAGACAGAAGCATAAGAGAGGTGAGAATTCAGAGTTAGACATGAAATTTTGAAGAATTAGAGATGTTAAAAAGAGAGTATAGGTCCCTAAACCCAGACATGCAGGTAAGTAAAAGAAAGACGTAAGCAGAGATGATTAAATTATCTTACCGCCAGTAATACTGGTTACAAAAGTTGTTCTGATAAAACCTATCTCATACCTACCTTATATAAGTGATGGATTCTACCAGGACACAAAGTATTAGAACAAGGACGTCGACACTCATTGAGATATAGACTTCCGCCCCACCTTATACCAGTACTAGGTAAAAATAACTGTAAAGAGGTTCGATGAGAATTTATCCAAAGTAAGAAACAAAAAGAACTGAATGATAGACCACCCAGATGAGAACTAAGGAGGTTTTAATGGGTAGAAAAGAAAGAACCCGACCTAAGACAAGAAGAGTAAAATCACAATACTAGTGAAAATCCATAGATCCGACCAACATCAGTAGAAATTTGTGAGAGAATAAAAGGACATACCCGTGGAATTGGAGATACTCAAGAGTTAATAAAAGTACCCTTACGAACATCAAGGCTAAATGATATACTTGTAGCTTATAGTAAGAGCGGAGAACGGAAGTTTAGAAAGAAGCCCAGAAAATGGACCAGTACTAGCCTCAACACCTCAGTCTAGAACCAAGAAAAAGGGTAAGAAAATATATAGGAGGAGGCAAAAATCAAAAGAGTTCAATGCATATAGTGATAGAGACAATATAACTGTAGGCACTGTATGTTTGCATGTAAGTCCCGTGATGAGCCTCGTACGAAGGCACTACCTTTTTATGTCGTGGAGTCCACGAGAACGGAAAACGTCGGAAGGGAAGAATTAAGAATTGATGTTTTGTTGGATTTGTTCGCTCGTTTAGCTTCGGGTTTGCTCATTGAATTTCCTTGCAAGATCTTCCTAAGCCCAAAACCCAAGGCCCACGCCCTTACACCCATTTACCCCTCCATCCACTATTCAAACAACCAAATTAACATTCTACCTTGTTGGAAATTCTAATCCATGTCCCAAGATCAAAAGAGCAAACAAAACATATAAATGAATGAACAATATTGAAGTATGGCGGAATCATACTCACAAAGATCGGAATGCGGATGCGTTGATGAAACAAAAATTTTCTCCTTTGTGCAGTGAGGGTTTCGGCCAAACAGAAAAGAGAAGCTCCAAGCAATTTTTGATCCTTCCAAGCTCTAAGATTAGTTCCCATAACACCTTTGTATGATCCCTTGATGGTGCTAGCCTTGTGTGTGATTTTATGTTCCAAACAAACACAAATTCTTCAAGTTTTGCAACAAAAACAGAAAAGTGGAGAGGGCTGTGAGAGCTCACAGTTTCGGTCATGAGAGAATAGGCGAGAGTGTTATGATTTTTGTTACAAAAATCAATTTATATTTATGCCATAATATTTATTAAATTAATAATAAACTTATGACACAATCATGCAATGGCTTAGAGTGTCAAACACTCAAACTCCATGCAAAACCATTGAGTGTATTGTACACTATCACCATGCAATGTATTAACAATTAAATAATGCATAAAATGACATGTGTCATGTGGGCCCCACACAACCCAAATGAAAGTGGGCCCACGCGTACTCACGCGTTCGGGTTCGATATTTCCGAAATACCGAACTTTCGTCGCGACGTTAATTAAATCGAATTTAAATAAATAATTCGCCTAGCGAAATTATTATTTACGTCGCTAACGAATTAATTCTAAATTAACTCGTTTGCCCGAATTAAAATCTAATTTTAATTTCGCGTCGAAATCGAATTTCGATTATTATATCGAATATAATAATTTTACGATTAATTCCAAATTAATCGTTCTCTCTCTATGTATAGTACTTTATCCAAGATAAAGTCTCTCCGTAATTAATCCAAGATTAATTGAGTTTGAATCATACGTCATTGGTGAATCTTCGGGAAGCGACCCAAGAGATCTCTGGATATGTTGGCAGTAAATACGGCCGTCAGATTATCCGAACACGTACGTACCAAGTACTACGTTTTTACCGATTTACAAGACAAGGTTAGCCTCTAGCAAAACGCCATGCCTACCCAATTCTCCAGAAATATTCTTATTGGAATATAAGATCTATAACAGGCGTAGTATACCGTAGTATAGTGTATACTGATCCAGTATCGGATGATCACATGTAAGGCCTGGGGCTGGAGATGTGTCTGCCCCGTACGATACATATATCGGACATCAAGCAACTAGTCTCTTTGAATCGGATAATCCTGACCTTGTCATATTATCCCGATGGTTGCAACCATTATAGAGTACTAGTTCTGTATCCTGCGCGATCATCATCTCCATATGTCTGAAGTGATACTTCCGTCTTGACATCACACCCAATACACTACGATTCCCGATAAACCTAGAAGAGGTGTACACAGAACCTGTTAAAGCCCTGGACGACCAAAACTAAAGTCTACCGATTGTCGCAAGTACTAGCGATGCAAGTCTCAGGTTAAGACCATATGCACCTACCCTGAAGCGGACTCCCATAGACACACAGACATACTACCAATGGGATTCCGCGGGGTCTATCCAGAGCGAAGCTGTTTTCCGTACCATCGGTAAAACACAACCTCCTACCGCACTTGCATAAGTATCCAATACTCAAATATATGAGAACTATGCTGTTGTGCCCTCACAACACGCACAAGTGCAGTACTAGTCTATTCCGCATTATCGATGTCCAATCTCGATAATACTACGACTAGGGATATTAATGATTAAACCTTTATGGATTGATACTGTCTCATATCATCTCAATCCGGAATTAATCATAGGGACTTTTACCATTTATATATCAAAGTAAATAATTACAAAACGGTAAAAGGCAATTTCATTACTACATAGTTAATTTTGTACAATAATACAATATCATTTACAAAATAGTGACGCTATGGGTCATTACTGTCTAACAATCTCCCACTTGGCCTATAGCCAGTCACTCAAGCATCTAATACCTGAACTATGTACATGTCGCTCAAACTTTTCCCGAGGAATAGCCTTCGTCAGCGGATCTGCAATATTATCCTCTGATGCGATCTTTTATCTTCATCACATCGCCACGAGGTATGATCTCTCGAATCAGAGGAATCGTCGACGAACAGGTTTGGATCGTTGATGAGACCTTGGTCCTTAGCCTGTGCTATAGCCCCGCTATTGTCACAATACAATGGAACGGGCTCAGCTGCTAACGGAACTACTCCTAATCCAATTAGGAATTTACGGATCCAAACTGCCTCTTTTGCTGCTTCAGCTGCTGCAATGTACTCCGCTTCAATTGTTGAATCGGCAACATTATCTTGCTTGGAAGATTTCCAGCTCACTGCTCCGTTATTCAAACAAAATGTACCCAGATTGCGACTTAAAGTCGTCTCTGTCAGTTTGGAAACTTGCATCGGTATACCCAGATACCTCAAGTTCTCCATCTCCATAGATTAAGAAGCATCCTTAGTTCTGTTAAGATACTTAAGGATACTCTTAACCGCCATCCAGTGATCTTTACCTGGATCAGCCTGATATCGACTGCACATGCTCAAAGCATGGGACACATCAGGTCGTGTACATATCATGGCATACATGATCGATCCGACTGCCGAGGCGAACGGAGTCCGACTCATGTTGTCTCTCTCATCTGGTGTTTTAGGACACATGTTCCTAGATAGATAGACGCCATGTGATATTGGTAACAGTCCCCTCTTGGACTGATCCATGTTGAATCTCTTCAACACTTTAATAAATATATGTACTCTGGGAGAGTCCAAGTAGCTTTCTAGATCTATCCCGGTAGATTTTTTATTCCTAGAATAAAAGCTGCCCCTCCCAGATCTTTCATAGAGAATTTCAATGAAAGCCAAGCTTTCACCAACGTTAACATGGGAATGTCATTGCCGATAAGCAATACATCATCGACATAAAGGACAATAAAAGTCAGTGCACTCCCACTAACTTTCTTATATACACAAGGATCATCTCATTTTGAATGAATCATATTCTTTTATGATCTCATCAAAAACGCTGGTTCCACGACCGCGATGCTTGCTTCAGTCTATAAATGGACCGATTTAACTTACAAACCTTGTGCAAAGTCTATGGCGATAAAACCGTCAGGCTTTTGCATATAAACATCCTCCGAAAGGTTTTCCGATAAGGAAAAGCGGTTTTAACGTCCATCTGCCATATTTCATAATCG
>SKCR01022145.1:0-15112 GCA_019454045.1 Zanthoxylum bungeanum
ACAACACCATGATATGTACAAATAGTGACGCTATGGGTCATATTATCCAACAAGTGGATCAGCCTAGTGATCTAGTAGCTGTAGGTTTACAGAAAATTCAGCAGTTAGTAGCAGCTCTTGCCCAGTTGATTTCCCATCAGCAACAGCCACTACTCCCAGAGCCGAGAGCTGCAGAACCCACAGTTCTTATTCCACTTCCACATGTAGGACCTTCAATGGCTCACCAAATAATAGTTCCTCCAAACAGACTATATCATACTACCTTCCAAGTAGGACCTTCAGTTATACCTCATGAGCCACCTCTAGTAACAGTCCAAGTTATGCAGCGGCTAGTGTCCTTACATGACTTCCAAAAGCTTCATCATCCCTCATTCTCAGGAGTAGAGTCCTCCCCTGACCCATGTGGCTTCATTGAGGAATCAGATCGTATATGTACAGCTTTGGGGTGTTCATCGGAGAGAGTAGTTGAGTTAGTTAGTTTCCAATTGAAGGATGTCACCAACACTTAGTTTTATTTCCTTTCGAGATGGTCGGTGACAAGATGATCCTCCACTGACATAGGTTGAGTTCAATACAGCTTTCTTATCCAGATTATTACCGTAAAGTATCAGAGATGCTAGAGCTCAGGAGTTTGAACAGTTGATTCAGGGAAAACAGATGATAGTTTCTGAGTATGACATACGGTTTAATCGATTGTCTCTATATGCCTCACATTTAGTCAGTACAAAGGAAATGAAGGTGAAGAGGTTTGTTAATGGGCTTCGGGATTACTTGTTTCCCTCTATTCACTTCACAGAAACTACTACCTATAGTCAGGTTTTAGATGATGCTCTATGGTTTGAGGCGCGAGTTAAAGAGAGACAAGTGGAAAAGGAATCTCGGAAGAGACCAAGATCAAAGGAAAGAGTTAGGCCGCTAGAGAGTGGCCCTAGTAGGCAGCATTAGATGTCAGTTCCGCCTACTACACGTAGAGATATGGGTCAGTCTAATGAGGACAAGATCGTAGACTGACTCGGAGTACCACCTCTCACGTAGTTTATTCTCCCTCGGTAGTCTAGCCAAGGTGAGGTTTTCTGTTATGTTCGATATGCGGGCGGAATCATTTTGAAGCTTCAGGAGGCGCATACATCTAATGCAGTCTTCACTGGTACATTATTGTTGCTTCTGTGCAAGCGATGGTGTTATTTGATTCGTACATTACACACTCTTTTGTGGCACCAAACCCAGTTGGGTAGTGATACCTAGCCACTAGATTCACCTATCGTCTTTGCTACACCAGTAGGAAGTCCCATAGAAGCTACGCATGGTATAAAACGTTATTCTTTAGATATTGATGGGTATATTTGTTATGCCAATCTAGTACTATTGAGCATATTAGGCTTCGACGTCATTTTGGGGATGGATTAGTTAGTTATGCACTATACAATACTAGAATGTCGGGAGAAGACTGTTACGTTACATATTCCCGATCGATCAATTATAGTATATCAAAGGGATATGAGTATAGCACCTTACAATTTGATATCAGCTATGCAAGCATTTAAGTTACTTCAGAAAAGAAACATGGGTTATTTAGCTTATGTGACAGATAGCGGAGTGGTAAATTTAGGCTTTGAGCAGATTCCGGTGGTAAAATAGTATCTGCATGTATTTCCAGATTAGCTGCCAAGATTACCACATGATAGGGAGATTGAATTTTATGTAGACGTACTACTAGATACCCAGCCTATATCAATTTCCTCATACAGGATGGCCCCTGCAAAACTTAAGGAGTTGAAAGCGTAGTTACAAGACTTGCCAGATAAGGGATTTATTCGGCCTATTGTGTCCCCATGGGGTGCTCCGGTGTTATTTGTGAGAAATAAGGATGGGACACTATAGATGTGCATAGATTATCGGCAGTTGAATTCAGTGACAATCAAGAATAAATACCCATTACCGAGGATTGATGATATGTTTGATCAGTTACATAGGGCATAATGTTTTTTAAAAATCAATCTACGATCAGGTTACATCAATTGAAGATTAGGGAGAGTGACGTCCTAAAGACAGCCTTTCGAACTAGATATGGACATTACGAGTTTTTAAAAATGTCATTTGGTTTAACCAACGCCCCCGCGACTTTTATGGATTTAATGAATAGGGTGTTCAGACCCTTTCTAGATCGGTTTGTGATAGTTTTCATTGATGACATTATGGTGTACTCATGTAATAAGCATGAGCATGTAGAGTATTTGCATAAGGTGTTACAGACATTGAGAGAACATAAGATGTATGCCAAGTTCTTGAAGTAAGAGTTTTGGCTGACTAGTGTGGTATTTCTGGGGCACGGGGTATCAAAGGAAGAGATTAGAGTGGATTTCCAGAAGATTGAGGCTATTCAGAACTGGCACCGACCTAAAAGTGTGACGAAGATTCGTAGTTTCTTAGGGTTAACATGGTATTAAAGGAGATTCGTAGAGAATTTCTCCAAAATAGTTGTACCCGTTAACACAACTAACTCAGAAAAATGTGAAGTTTGAGTGGTTGGATGCTTTTGAATAGAGTTTTTAGGAACTCTAACAACGATTGACTACTTCTCATGTTCTTGCAATGCCAGAGGTGTCATGAGGGTTTACAGTGTATTGTGATGCTTCTGTTGGGTTTCTAGGTTTATTCCCAAGATCAAATAAGCATAGAAATGTGAATGAATAACAAAGAAAAGTGGCGGAAACACACTTACAATGATCGGCTTATGGATGCGTTGATCAACAAAATTTTCCTCCAAGATGACTTGTTGAATTCGGCCAAGGGACACCACGAGCTCCAAGCTTTGCTTTGTGCTTCCAAGCTCTCAAGTTGGTTTCCCTAACACCTTGATATGATCCTTGATGAGTGCTAGCTCTTTGAGAATTTTTACAACAAAAATCCTTCACTTTCTTCCTTCAAATTTTCGGTGATGAAGAAGAAAATTGGGAGAGAAAAACTGCTACTGGTTTCGGTCAAGAGGAGAGAAGTAATGAGTTGTGTAATTGTTTCAAAAACAATTAAAATTGATATACCAAAAGTGAAGTTGGTATAAGTCACTCATGCTTGACTTTGGAGTGAATTACAAGCCACCAACAACTCCACCAAAACCCATCACAATAAAGTTACTTTAAAGTGACAAGTGATGTGACACTTGATGTGACATGTGGGCCCCACTCGATTCCGAATGCGAGTGGGCCCGCAAACACTCCCGGGCTCGGGTTCGCTAACTCCGAATTAACGAACTTCCGTCGACACGTAATTAAATCGAATTTAATTAAATAATTATGCCTAGCAAAATTACTATTCACGTCGCTAACGAATTAATTCTAAATTAACTCGTTTGCGTGAATTAAAATCTAATTTTAATTTCGCGTCGAAATCTAATTTCGTTTAATATATCAAATATATTATTTTAATGATTAATTCCAAATTAATATTTCTCTCTCTTCAAATAGTATTTTATCCTAGATAAAATCTCTCTGCAATTAATCCCAGATTAATTTAGCTCGAATCATACGTCATCGGTGAATCATCGGGAAGCGACCCAAGAGATCCCTGGATATGTTGGTAGTAAATCCGGACGTCGGACTATCCGAACACGTATGTACCTAGTACTACGTTTTTACCGATTTACAAGACAAGGTTGGCTTCTAGCAAAGCATCATGCCTACCCAATTCTCCAGAAATATTCTTAATGGAATATACGATCTATATCAGGCATAGTATACGTAGTATTGCGTATTACGATCCAGTATCGGATGTCACATGCAAGGCCTGAGGTTGGTACAGTGTCTGCCATGTACGAAGCATATATCAGATCACTAGTAACTAGTCTTTTTATTATCGGATAATCATGACCTAGTCATATTATCCCGATGGTTACAATCGAGCATATGGAGTCACAATCGGGTCAATCCAAGTGACAGTCACTGGATTGAAGATTAAGAACATCTGTTAGTATCTTAGAGAACTAAAGATGCTGTCTTAAACTATGGAGAAGGACAACTTGAAGTGACTGGGATCACCGCTGCAAGTTTCCAAACAATTAAATACTACGGTACTATAAAGTTTGAATAACGGGACAGTGAGCTAGAAATCTTCCGAGCAAGATAACTGTTGCCGAATAAACAACAAATGCGGATTATTGCTGCAGCTGAGGCAGCAATAGAAGCCATTTGGATCGAAAATAAATCTAATTAGATTAGATATAGTTCTTTTAGCAGCTGAGCTAGGCGTCAGCACAGGCTAAGGAATTAAAGGTCTCATCGACGATCCAGATATATACTTCTATATCATTTGATTCGTTCGGATCATACATCGTGGCGATGTGATGATCGTATAAATCACGTCAGAAGATAATTACGCAAATCCGCTGACGAAAATCTTTTCTCAGCAATTTGAGCGAACCGTACATAGTTCGGGTGTTAGACACTCGAGTGACTGGCTATGTGCCAAGTGGGAGATTGTTGGATAATATGACCCATAGCGTCACTATTTGTACAGATCACGGTGTTGTTGTACAAATTAACTATGTGACAAGGAAATTGCACTCTCATCATTTGTGATTAGATCACCATAGATATATAAATGAAGAGAGGTCCATATGATTAGTTCCTGGATTAAAATGATATGAGACAGTATCAGTCCTCGAAGGATTAATCATTAAATATCCCTAGCCGGAGTATTATCGAGACTGGACATCGATAATGCGGAATAGGCTAGTATTGCACTTGTGCGCGTTGTGAGGGAACGACGACATAGTTCTCATATATTTAAGTATTGGATACTTATGCAAGTGCGATAGGAGGTCGTGTTTCACCGATGGTACGGGAAACAGCTTCGCTCTGGATAGACCCCTCGGAATCCCATTGTATTATGACTATGTGTCTATGGGAGGCCGAAATCAAGGTAGGTGTGTATAGTCTTAACCTGAGACTTACATCGCTAATACTTACGATAATCGATAGACTTTGGTCTTGGTGGTACAGGGCTTTAACCGGTTCTGCGTACACCACTTCTGGGTTTATCAGAGAGTCATAGTGTATGGGTGTGATGTCAAGATGGAAGTATCACTTCAGTCATAGTGGAGATGATGTCACGCAGGATACGGTATTAGTGCTCTTAAGTGTTGTGCAACCATCGGGATATTATGACTAGGTCATGCATATCTGATTATAGAGACTAGTTACCAGACATCCGACATGTGCTTCGGACGGGGTAGACACTTATCCAGCCCCAGCCCTAGCACGTGACTATCCGATACTGGGCCGATATACACAATACTACGGTATACTACGCTTGATACAGATCTATATATTCCTGTAAGAATATTTCTGGAGAATTGGGTAGGCATGGCGCTTTGCTAGAAGCCAACCTTGTCTTGTAAATCAGTATAAACGTAGTACGAGGTGCTTACGTGTTCGGATAATCCGACGACCGTATTTACTGCCAACATATCCGGAGATCTCATGGGTCTCTTCCTGAAGATTCACCGATGATGTATAACTCGCACTTTAATTAATCTAGGATTAATTAAAGAGAGAGAAAATTAATCTGGGATTAATTGCGGAGATATTTTATCTGGGATAAAATATTAATTAAAGAGAGAGAACGATTAATTTGGAATTAATCGATAAAATAATATATTGATATATTATTAGAAATTGGATTTCGACGCGGAATTAAAATTAGATTTTAATTCGGGCGAACGAATTAATTTAGAATTAATTCGTTAGCGACGTGAATAGTGATTTCGCTAGGCGTAATCATTTAATTACGACGCGACGGAAAATTCGTTAATTTGGAATTAGCGAACCCGAGCCCGAGAGAGTGATTGCGAGCGCATTCGCATTTCGAATTCGAGCGCGACACGTAAGTCACATCAAGCGTCAAATCGTTAGTCACATCATGCGTCAAATCAATTGTCACTTTGAGTGATGTGACTTGACAACATGTCACTTTATTAAAGTGATGTGATGTGACTTAAAGTAAAAAGTAGAAGTGAAATGGTTGTTGGAAAAGAATTAATAGACTTTTGCTTTTTGACTTTTGATATATATATGAAAATGATTATTTATATTTGTTTTGTTTTTGGAAAATAAATATATTAAAACTAAAATCATTTTCTCTCTCTCTCACCACACTTACGCATCTCTTCCTCTCCTCTCTTTTCTCTCCTTCTTCCACTTTCGGCTTGGAGCCGATTTCTTCTTCCAAAAATTTCTGGTTTGACCGAAATTTTGAGAAGCAAATGAAGAAGAGTAGTGCTAGCACACACATGGGTTATATTATGGTGATAGGGAAACGAATTTGTGAGCTTGGATTTATTTTTGGAGCTTGAAGCTTTGAGCTTCCATGGAGTCATCAATGGCCAAATTTTGAAGGCATCAAAACAGCCCCAACCGAGCATCACAGCAGCTCAATGGAGTCCAAAACCGAGCTTCAACAAATAGGAAAATGGATTTTTTTCTTCCTAGCATCAAACCGTTCAATGTGAGTTATTCCGCACCTCCTTTGGTTGTATTCATACTCGTTTTTATGCTTAAAATGATCCTTGGGACTTGATTGAAACTAAACACACTCAAGCTTGATTTGTGAGTGACTTTTAAAAAAATTTGATTTTGGTATATGTCTTTTGATTTTGGAAAATAAAAAAGTCAACATATTACACAAAATCACTCTCTCTCTCTCCAATTCTTTCACAAAACCGAAACCCTCTCTCTCTCTTTATTCTCTCAATTGTCGAGAGTTGCAAGAAGGAACAAAGGGAATTTTGTTGCAAAATCTCCATTGCTAGCACATCAAAGAATCATACAAAGGTGATAGGGAAACATTCCCTAGAGTTTGGAATCCTTTCTTCAAAGCTTGGAGCTTGACACCCAACATTGGAGGAGCTTAGAGCAACTTAAAAGGAAGTAAAAAATTTTGAACTCTACACCTACATCCAACCGAACTTTGTAAGTATATTTCCGATATACTTCATTTCGTATTCACATGATTTTATTCTTTAAATGATCTTGGGATGATCTTAAAGACCCAACAATGGTATCATGAGCCTATTTAAACATGAAATGTAATTATGGTATATTTGATTTGAGCATGATTTAATCAAATTGTTTGTTTGAGTATGCTTAGATAATGTTAACTTAGAGTTATGCATGATCAATTTTATAAAAACTTAATTGGATTAATTTTCCCCAAATATATAGGCTTGGCCGAATACATGAGGTACCCTAAGCTCATGGTGATTTTGATTTTTTAGACCATTGGATGAGTTTAAAATGTATGGATAAATTGATTTGTGATTTAATTGGATTGAAATCAAAATTAATGAAAAAAATCCTAAATTGCCGTGAGCATTAGAGCATGTTAATGACCTGATTTTGTTTCAATAATGTTGGACATGTATTGATAATAATAAAGCATGATTAATTATGTAAATTGGTATTTTGGAAATGTTAATTTGAATAATTAATTATGGCTATACACTTTAATTAATTAAATTGTGATATTTGGAATATTAGAAATTAATTAATTAGGCATAATTTGGAATTGGGCTAAAATTATTGTATTTGGGCGTAATGGGCTTGGTTGGGCCAAGTTGGTTTAGGACAATTGGATTGGATCCAAATTGGGCCTAAACCATTCCTTTAAGTCAAAATATAATAAATAGGCCTTTAAATCATTAATTGGGCCTAATGGGCCAAACTTAATTTTATGCAAAGGGTGATTCCTTATTGGGATTTGGTTGCCAAAGTCTATGCCTTAATAAATTAATTGAAAGTCCATTGGACTTTAATTAAATTGACATTGGATGTTAATTTGGCTTTGAGACCCATTAAGATTAGATTTAGAATCTAAGTCGTAAAAGGCACATTAAAAGTGTAATTATTTAATTTGGAATTAAATAAAGAATTAGTATTAAATACAAATTAAATTGGATTTATAATTGTAGTTCGATATAATTCAAGAATTCATACTTTGAGTACTTATTCTTAAAACGAGTTGGACTCGCGCAAATCAAATCGTTGTTTGAACATTGGATGATCAATTAATTCAAAAGATTAATTAATTGGATTAGATTGATTGAATAACATGCTTTGTGTGAATACATGGATGTAATGTATGAATAATGTATATCGGATGGATATTAGATGGGTGAGGGCAATTTTGGAAATTGTTGTAATAAATTTAGAATTTATTAAATTGGACCTGCGTGTCCAGCCTTTATCTCTCGATTCTTTGTAATTATCTTCTCACCAATTCCCCTCAATGTAATGAGGTTTCTTAACTGTATTATGTAGTTGGGTAGAAGTTTGAATAGTGCTAGCCGGGGAGAGGAAATGGAGTGATTTGTTCTAGGAATAATTTGCGAGATATCCATCTGCATATCATTATTAATTTATTTATCGCGCCTTATTATGCTTTTAGAATGCATGCTTAAGGGTGTATGATGATACCTAATTAAAGATAATTAATTGTTTGCCAATTACGCGAAAAACCCTCAATCAAATATTAAGCGTTTTCCTTCCATTGAATGATTCATTCTCAAGATCCAAGATTGGCATTGGTTTGTTGGCCAAAGTCAAGACCTTTGTCCTTCGCGGATGTGTTTGAATCATGAAGGCTTTGTTCCATATCATATGTCTTGCAAGTTGTGATTTGTTGGCCAAAGTCAAGATCATTTCTTGTTCATTTACATCGATTACGAAGCTTTCCAAAGTCAATGGGTCCCAATTAACTGGAATCATTAAGCTTGTTGAGCCAAAGCCAAGGCTTAGTTGATTCAGAGGAAAAAGGTTAGGAAAATATATTGGCATATATTGGCATATATATTGTATATATGTTTCGGACTTGGAGGTCCACCTACCAGATCTAGGAATTGGGTGAGATCCAATTGATCTTAGAGATCTACCTAGTTAAATATCATACAGCTTGTTGGCCAAAGTCAAGGTTGTGTGTTATTTAACGGGATCCTAGCCCACTAGGAAACTAGGTTTCCCGAGTACTCAACAGAGGGTTAGAGGCTCGCCAAAAAATAGTGGGAGGCCAGTATTGAATTTGCAATTTCGTTCAAATACTTCGCATTACGCGCTTTCAAATTATTTCGTCAATTATATATTTATTAGTTGGACTAATATTCTATTATTTTTCTTGTAACAGTTGGACTGTACCCAAATATCGTTAATTGAATAGTTTGACTATTGCAATTAAGATGACTGGAAAGATCGAGGTTAGAGACATTATCATGGGTGAAAATGTCTTTAATGGCGTGAACTATCTACTAACTGAACATATTAAGATCCATTTTAGTCCGTTTAATGGAGAATTTACTAATTAAATAATTTAAAATGAAATAAACAAAAATTAACTTGTTCCGAAATAGGTTTGAGATATGTCTCAAGAGTGGAAACTCCCTACTCACCAATCTCTTACCAATTTCACCCTTTTAGTCAAAATACAAATACAAAAACACAATATTTTTTGTAATTTTTGAAAATTTTTCAAATTTTTTTTTTTTTTGTATTTTTCGAAAAATTTTGGACTAAAAATAAAAACAACACACAAACTAAAAACAAAGTACTGATCAACTAATTCCCTCCCCCAAACCTAAATGAGACATTGTCCCCAATGTCTTAACAGTAGAAGAAGAGATTAGAAGATAATACCTGGTTAGCTGAAATTCTAGGAAATTAAAGGTTAAGATCCAGATTAATCCGACGCCTCTTACCATGATCGTCTTCAGACCAATTTATCTTTGAAAGGATAAGGTCAACTTATGGTTCATAGGCTAAGAGTTGGTCAATTAGATCCGGAGCAATTCTGGCAGAGGAGTTCTTTCATAGGTTTTGACACGAACCCATTTCTCCGAGCATCATCAAGAAACACACAAAGAAAATCATAAAATCCTTCAACGTTGTACAGTCCAAGCGGTTTCTGGTGTATGTTCAGGTTCGCCCAAGATAGCACAATAAAAATTTCCTCCAATGTACCCAAGCCACCTGGCAAAGCAATAAAAGCATCAGCACGGTTAATCATTTCTACCAGTCGTTCAGACATACCTGGCACGATCAGTTCCTCTCCGTTTGATGGTTCAATAAGATTTTCCTCTGCCAAGGGTTTTGGGATGATTCCCAAAACGTGACTGCCTCCTTCCTGTACAGCCTTTGAAACGATCCCCATAAGTCCAAGATTGCCCCCGCCATATATTAAGTGCATATTCCTTGCAGCTAAGACTCGACCCAATTCTTGTGCTGGTTCTACGTATTGTGGCTTAACACCAACACTACTACCGTAAAACACACAGATATTTTCAACTCGTCTTCTTGAAGTGGCTTCCATTTTTTATGTATTTCTTTCTCAACTCTGGATGCCTTCAAAAGTGCAATGACGGGCTGAATTTATAGTACCTAAAAAAGGGTGAGTAATAATAGCACTAGTATCTTCCAGAGGACGTTTGCTTGCTAAACAACAAAAGAAATCGTGAAAGGTCAAAAAGTCTGGATCCTGTCTACGAAAATAAAGATAATTACAACAGAAAAGCGAATCAAAGCAATAATTAAGGCAACAGAATTGTGTACACAATACGCCACTCGCTTGGTATATAAATCCATTAGGATGCGTCTCAAGATTTCATTCCTTACTCAGCCATCGCTAATGAATTGGTTCTCATCTTTGTGATTGCCAAACACCATTCCTTCCATCTTAAAATTCTCCGTTTGTGCTTTTCCCAACAAAACAACACACAAAATTAAAAACTCTACAACATGTATACACAAAATATGAAAACTGAAATTAAAACAAATTGCATGGGTTGCCTCCCTGCTAGCGCTAAATTTTTCGTCTTTAGCCAGACGTGACTGAAATCCATCTGTCAATGAGGTTCAGCGTTGTTTTGGATGTCCGATTAAAGACAATCCCATGAGCGTTGCTTTTGAATGGTCTTTTCCAACAATAAGGTAGCATAAATTTTTTTGTTCCATTTAGTGTTTGTGCCACCTTTTTGATCTTATTGCTACAGTGATTCCTGAAAAGAAAGAAAAAAAATCAGGAGGTCTCGTATGGTGCTTGACTTTGAATGAAAGTTCCATTTTGTCAAGGTTCTGGGTGATATCTTTGATTTGTACTCCCCAAAACAATGATGTTTCTTCTAAATGCTCTGGATCTTTAATAAGTTCAGACATTTGCTCCTCCATTTGCTCTGCTTCTTGCTCCACTTTTTCTTCACGGATGAATTTTAAAATTTATGTATTCAACTCTTCATCCGTCATCTGTGAAATGCATGCTCCATAAGTATCTGCCTGAGGATGTAAAGATATTTATGACATTAGGTCTTCATTCTCTGATACGACTGGAATGGATGGTTCAGGTAGTTCTTCATCAAACATCATGGTAAAGCATGCTCCAAGATCTTCATTTTGAGGATTGAAAGTTTGATCCTCCGTTGTTGGTGCAGTTGGTACAAATAGATCAGCTTCATCCTCGTCAGAGTTAGAATAATAAAAATCAAATAGAGACTTTACCGGTTCGGGCTCCTGAACTGATACCTCTGGTTGTTGATACTGCTCAGCCTCCTACTCTGTTGAAATGTCATTGTGAAATGATTGGTACTCGAAGGCCTGTTGTCCAAACCTACAATACTACTGAAGTCTCTAACAAACCTGCAGTAGAAGCTTGCTAATCCATGGAAGCTTCCGACTTCTGTCACAGTTGTCTGTGTAGGTCAATCCTGAATTGCCTTTACCTTCTCTACATCAACTTCGATGCCATCTGTACTTACAAAAAAACCAAGGAATACAATCTTATCCATACAAAAGTGCACTTACCAAAGTTAGTATACATTTTTCCCTGCCTCAACACTTCAAAAACTTGCTTCAAATGTGTAACATGTTCATCTAATGTTCTAATGTAACATAAGATGTCATCAAAATAAACTACAATAAAGTTACCTATAAATGCACGCATAACATGATTCATCAATCTTATAAATGTTCTATGTGCATTTGTAAGACCAAATGGCATAACTAACCATTCATACAAGCCATACTTGGTCTTAAATGCAATTTTCCACTCATCTCCCTCTCTCATACGAATTTGATGGTATTTACTCTTTAAATAAATCTTACTAAAAACTTTGGAACCATGCAATTCATCCAACATGTCATCTAGTCTAGGAATAGGGTGACGATACTTTACCGTGATATTGTTGATCGCTCGACAATCAACGCACATACGCCATGACCCATCTTTCTTAGGAACTAGAAGATCTGGTACCGCACAGGGACTCATACTTTCTTTGACATACCCTTTTCTCCATCAACTCCCTCACTACTTCTGAAGTTCCTTTGTTTCCTCTGGATTGCTTCGATAGGCTGGTCTGTTGGGAATGACTCGCCAGGTATGAAATCTATCTGGTGCTCAATACCTCTAATGGGTGGAAGCCCACTAGGAATGTCCTCTCTCAGCACATCACTGAATTCCTGCAAAAGAGATAAAATTGACACAGGAAACAATGGGTCAATGTTAGTATTACAAACATGGCATTCCTTGTAGACTAGAAAAAGCATAAGCTTGTTAGCCTTAAAAGTTCTCCCCACCTCACCCACACCCATGTAGAAGCTTTTTTTCACTCGCCCTTTTGTTTCCCCCTTAAGATCACTCACACTCCCCTTTGGAACACTCAGGCCTTTAGCCTTAATTTCCTTACTAGGTTCGATCACACTCCCCTCACGTGTTTTCTCCAAGGCTGGGTTTGCCCTCTCGTTCTCTCTATCCCTCTCAAGTTGTAACTTTGACTTGATCCTCGTGGAGTTGCTTCGGTGTAAGTGGGTATAAATTAATGGGTTTTCCCTTATGCTGAAAGGAATACTTATTCTTGAACCCATCGTGTATGACCTTCCTATCAAACTGCCATGGCCTGCCCAAAAGAATATATCTTGCATGCATCAGTATCACATCACATAGGACATCATCCGTGTATGGCCCAATGGTAAAGCTCAATAATACCTGCTTAGTCGCTTTTATTTCGCCACAATCATTTAACCACTGCAACTTGTAAAGCTTGGGATGCTTCAAGCAATCTAATCGCAACCTCTCAACTAAAGCTGTACTTGCGACGTTAGCAAAACTGCCCCAATCAATGATCATTCTACACCCCTTCCATTCACACGACATCTAGTATGAAATATATTCTCCCTCTGCTGATCACTCTCATCCCCAATTTGTGCACTTAAAACACACTTGACAACTAATGACAAGTTATCCAGCGGGGATGCAGCTCCCTCTATGACACTAGTATCCTCAATCTAAGGCACATCATCATCGGTCTCAGCCTCACTGTCGGCAGAATTTACCTCACCACTCTTCTTATCAATCACCAAGGTGCACCTGTTGGGGCACTGTGAAGCATAATGTCCCATGCCCAAACCCTTGAAACACTTGATGTCCAGTTTTTGGTGTTGTAATCTCAGGTTTCGGTCTAGCCTTGCTTGGTCTGCAAATTCTTTACCCTTGGTACTAGGTTCGGCTCTTGGCTTGTTAAAGCCTCCATCTCGTCGATCATTAGGAACCCATTTCCCCTTCCATGTATAAGTAGTCTGAGTACCAAATCTGGATGTAGACTTCTTCTTCAATTGCCTCTCAACCTTGATAGCCATGTGAAACATATCCTCTAAATCAACATAATGATGCAACTCCACCATGTTGGCAATCTCTCTGTTCAAGCACCATAGAAACCGTACCATAGTAGCCTCTGCATCATCCACTACATTCGCTCTGATCATGGCAACCTCCATCTCAGTATAGTAATCCTCTACACTTCTGGCCCATTGATACATATGTTGTAGTTTTTGATATAACTCTTTGTAGTAATGGCTGGGTATGAACCATCTCCTAATGAGACCTCGAAGTTCTTCCCATGTTTGAATTGGCCTCTCATGATTCCTCCTTTCGATTGGTGACAATCTGATCTCACCAAATGATCGCATAATCAGTGAATTCTATGGCTTCCAGATTGATCTTCTTCTCATCAGAGTATTGATGACAATTGAAAATCAACTTGATCTTCTTCCCACTCTAAATACGCTTCAGGATCATTCTTTCCCCGGAAGTTTGGTATCTTGAACTTGATGCTGCTCAAATGACCATCAATATCACCATGTCTACCATAACCTCTCCTGTCATAATCCTCACTTCTGGCACAAAATGCACCTCTACCATCAAGCTGTCTATCCCTCCTATCATTCCTTCTATCAACCCTCCTATTAGGCCTCCTATCAAGCCCTCACTGAAATCTCTCCTCCTCATCATTAAAATCATCAGAATTATCAAACTCATTTTCAGCTTCTTCTTCATCTGGTGCTATACGTAGTGGTGCCACATTCTGAGGGGGTTGTTGGACAATTATGACCCATAGCGTCACTATTTGTACAGATCACGATGTTGTTGTAAAAATTAACTATGTGACAAAGGAGATTGCACTCTTATCATTTGTGATTAGAGCACCTAGATATATAAATGATAGGAGGTCTCTGTGATTTATTCCTAGATTGAGAATGATATGAGAAGTATCAATCCACGAAGGATAAATCATTAAATATCCATAGTCAGAGCATTATCGAGATTGGACATCGAAGAATGCGTAAAAGACTAGTATTACACTTGTGCACGTTGTGAGGGCACAACAGCATAGTTCTTATATATTTGGGTATAGGATACTCATGCAAGTGTAATAGGAGGTTGTGTTTCACCGATGGTACAGGAAACAGCTTCGCTCTGGATAAAACCCCCTCGGAATTCCATTGGTAGTATGACTATGTGTCTATGGAAGTCCGAAATCAGGTAGGTGTATTTGGTCTTAACCTGAGACTTGCACCGCTAATGCATACGACAATCAATATACTTTGGTTGAGGTCGTCCAGGGCTTTAATCGGTTTCTGTGTACGCCAATTCTAGGTATATCGAGAATCATAGTGTGTGGGTGTGATGTCAAGATGGAAGTGTCACTCCAGTCATATGGAGATGATGATCGCGTAGGGATACAGAACTTTCTCTATATAAAGGTTGCAACCGTTGGGATAATATGACTTGGTCATGATTATCCGAT
>SKCR01022146.1:0-15162 GCA_019454045.1 Zanthoxylum bungeanum
AGTTGAATACATATCAAAGGAGGTGCGGAATAACTCACATTGATCGGTAGAGACGCAACAAAGATGGACCAAATTCGCACTTCATGTTTCTGCCTCCCTCCAAGCTCGGCAATGGCAGTGAACTGCAGCTCCATTTTCGGCTTTGGGTGATCCTCCATTGATGCTCCAAGCTCCAAGCTTCACAAGGTGATTCCTTGCTCACGAAATCACTTCCCTAACACCTTTGTATTCCTCCATGAGTGTGCTAGCACATAGATCTTGCAACAAGATCATTTGTTTCTCCTTCATTGATCGGTCAAACCAGAAAAATAGAAGGGAAATCGGTCCAAGACCGAGAGAGAAGAAGATGAAGTTTTGGCTCCAAAAAGAGCAAAAACGTGTACAGAGGAGAGAGAGGAGGGAAAAGAAAAAGTAATAGGTTTTATTGATTTATTTTCCAAAAATAAATAAACATATATACCAAAATCTTTTCCAAAAGTAAAGCATTAAATGCTTGTCAATCAACACAAATCAACTCACATCAATCACTCAAATGTCACATTACTCAAAGTGACATGTGATTTGACGCTTGATGTGATTTGCGATTTGACGCTTGATTTGACTTGCGTGCTGCACTCGAATTCGAAATGCGAATGCGCTCGCAAAAATCCCGGGCTCGGGTTCGCTAATTCCAAATTAACAAATTTTCCGTTGCGTCGTAATTAAATGATTACGCCTAGCAAAATCACTATTCACATCGCTAACGAATTAATTCTAAATTGATTCGTTCGCCCGAATTAAAATCTAATTTCAATCCTCGTCGAAATCTAATTTCGTTATAATATATCGAATATATTAATTTATCGATTAATTCCAAATTAATCGTTCTCTCTCTTTAACGATATTTTATCTGAGATAAAATATCTCCG
This sequence comes from Zanthoxylum bungeanum, assembly GCA_019454045.1. Classification (NCBI taxonomy): domain Eukaryota; kingdom Viridiplantae; phylum Streptophyta; class Magnoliopsida; order Sapindales; family Rutaceae; genus Zanthoxylum; species Zanthoxylum bungeanum. The sequence goes on from SKCR01022146.1 coordinate 909, forward strand.
TAATTAATCCCAGATTAATTTTCTCTCTCATCGAATTAATCCCAGATTAATTAAAGTGCGAGTCATACGTCATCGGTGAATCTTCAAGAACCGACCCATGAGATCTCCGGATATGTTGGCAGTAAATACGGTCGTCGGACTATCCGAACACGTAAGTATCGCGTACTACGTTTATACCGATTTACAAGACAAGGTTGGCTTCTAGCAAAGCGCCATGCCTACCCAATTCTCCAGAAATATTCTTACAGGAATATATAGATCTGTATCAAGCGTAGTATACCAAGTATTGTGTATATCGGCCCAGTATCGGATAGTCACGTGCTAGGGCTGGGGCTGGATAAGTGTTTGCCCCGTCCGAAGCACATGTCGGATGTCTGGTAACTAGTCTCTATAATCGGATATGCATGACCTAGTCAAATATCCCGATGGTTGCGCAACACTTAAGAGCACTAATACCGTATCCTGCGTGATATCATCTCCACTATGACTGAAGTGATACTTCTGTCTTGACATCACACCCAATACACTACGACTCTCTGATAAACCCAGAAGTGGTGTACGCAGAACCGGTTAAAGCCCTGTACCACCAAGACCAAAGTCTATCGATTATCGTAAGTATTAGCGATGTAAGTCTCAGGTTAAGACTTTACAAACCTACCTTGATTTCGGCCTCCCATAGACACATAGTCATAATACCAATGGGATTCCGAAGGGTCTATCCAGAGCGAAGCTGTTTCCCGTACCATCGGTGAAACACGACCTCCTATCGCACTTGCATAAATATCCAATACTTATATATATGAGAACTATGCCGTTGTGCCCTCACAACGCACACAAGTGCAATACTAGCCTATTCCGCATTATCGATGTCCAGTCTCGATAATACTCCAGCTAGGGATATTTAATGATTAATCCTTCGGGGACTGATACTGTCTCATATCATTCTCAGTCCAGGAACTAATCATAGGACCCTCTCTTCATTTATATATCTATGGTGATCTAATCACAAATGATGAGAGTGCAATTTCTTGTCACATAGTTAATTTGCTACAACAACACAATGATCTGTGCAAATAGTGACGCTATGGGTCGTTTTGTCCAACACAAATAAAATCAAGACTCAATGGAATCATTTATGACGAAATATGGAACAAATCAGGGCAAAAACTGGACTTGACATTTTGATTTTGGAGATTGGAAACTTGAAATGGCGTTCTAACGAAGTACAATTTCGGAAATTCTAACTATGCACAATTTTCGTATTTTGGCCATAACTTTCTACTCCGATATCGGATTGAGGTGATTCAAGTTCCAGATTAATGAATACTCAAATATCTACAACTTTGATTTTTATAATAATTTCGAATTCGGAAATATCATGACCAAAATGGATGAAACATCCGAAGTGTGTTATTGTAATTATTAAAGTCATTTTCAAAACAAATAAATAAATAATGAAAATTGTCAAACTTCCACCAAACATGCTTGCATGTTTGGTGGAGGATTTGGTGCCATGTTTGGTGGCATATTTGGTGGAGAAATTTGTGAAGAAATTGGTGGATAAATTGGTGAAGGCAAAATTTTGCCTATAAATACCAAGCCATTTCATTTGTAAATTTCATACTGTCTTCTATGTAATTCCTTAAGAATACTAAGAAGATTGTATCTTGTTTGTTTATTTACAGCTTTCAGATTCGCATTTGCACTTTCTTTTCTTTACTTTTCAGTCTTTATTTTCTGCAATTTACTTTTACGCAATAGTACTTTCATTTCTTTACTTTTCAATTTTTGCTTTTCAGTAATGAGGAGGTAACTCCCCTATGATGGGGTAAAAGGTAAAGCTTTTATTACTAATATTAGATTAATCTCCCTTAATTATAATATATAAACTATTTAAAACCTAACTTAATGAGGATATCGTCTTATGGTCGGTTGGTAATTATTGAAATTGGTTTTAACCTGACTTAATGAGGATACCGCCTCATTGGTCGGTTGGTAATTAATTATTAATTTTTCTTAATCAGGATACCACCTATATGACTGGTTGGTAATATCACGCAAATATAATATATTATATTAAGGGAGATATCTAAAATAGTAGTGATAAAAGTGAATCAATTACCCCCAACATTTTCTTTTATTGTACTTTTACATTTTTAATTTCCACTATTTACTTTTCAGCATTTCTTTTTCCGCATTTACTTTTCAGCATTTACTTTTCCGCATTTGCTTTCCAGCATTTACTTTATTTAATTTCAGCAATCATTTTATGTCCTTTATATATTTAATCTTTTACTAACCTTAGATATGTGTCGTAACTAAGTCAGTTATATGGGGTTGTGATGAATTCCAATATCACCGGTTTATAAGGGGTTATTTAATAGTTTGGGTAATATAAAGGTTTATTTGTTAAGTCTTAAGTTTAATGCTTCTTGTTAACTGGCCATTAATAAGATTGATTTGGTAAATTTAAAATAAACTTGACAAAGGAATTTTAGGTTTCAGCCTTAGACTTAATAGCCCACGATCTTCCTTGAGGATAGATAACCCTTTAATAGATTTCCTTACAGGATAGACATATACCTGTCGGGATTAAGCTTAATCTTAATGAATTCGGGTAAGTTGGTTGACATAGACATATGATTAATTGGGTTACACTGGGTATTTGCATCCGACCATCGACAGAGGCTTTTGCAGAATTTTGTGTTCTAGGTTAGTAAACTAATATATTACACAAACGTAAAATAACCACTTCAACTTTAAAAAGATATTGGATTAATTCACAACCCTGGATAGTTCATTAATATTGAATTTTCCTCAATCTATTTTCGCACTATTTCTTTTACTTGTTTTAATTTTAAAGTCACAACCCAATAAAACAATCAATCCATTAGATACTTGTAAAAATTTGGCTTCATAAATTAATAGCTTAGGTATTAATTCCTCGTGGGATCGATACTTTTATACTATATGAACGATACATGCGCTTGCGTTATACGCGTGTGATTACGCACCGGTCAAGTTTTTGGCACCGTAGCCGGGGAGTTATTTATCTTTCACTATTAATTTTAGGGTTAAATACGTTACTTGTTTCTAATTTCTTTTTACTCATTATTTATGTTTTCTTGTGTTTCAGGTTCTCAGACACTATATGAGACGAACCAGAAGCTTTAAAATTCGATCGCATGACCCAGAGATTGAAAGAACCATCAGAAATTTGAGAAGGGAAATGCGAGAAGGCCAAGAAGCACTGATCAACATGGAACCTGAACCTTTGGAAGTTGCAACACCAATTCCCATTCGAGACAGAACCATTCCGGTGGTTAACGGCTTCATTTCATATATTGTACTTCCTCTCTTACCAGCAAATGCGTGTGACATCAAAACATGCATCCAGATGATTCAGCAATCAGTTCAGTTTGGGGGGAATGCAACTGAAGATCATAATACCCACATCAGCGACTTCCTGGAAGTTTACGGCAATTTTAATTACAACCGAGTAGCTGAAGAAGTAATGAGACTGCGTGTTTTTCCATATTCTTTGAAAGACAGAGCAAAAGCTTGCCTACATTCATTACTAGCAGGTTCCATCACAACTTGGAACATTCTAGCCACCAAATTCCTTGCAAAGTACTTTCCACCAGCCAGAATTGCAAAGCTGAGGAATGACATCACATCCTTTGTGCAACATGACTCATAATCTCTCTGTGAAGCTTGGGAAAGGTACAAGGATTTGCTCAGAAAATGTCATCACCATGAGATTACAAAATGGCTACAAGTCCAAACTTTCTACAATGGACTTTCTGGAATAATGAGAACCATAATTGATGCTGCGGCTGTAGGAGCTTTAATGGCAAAAGGAGAAGATCAGACATGGGACCTAATTGAAGAAATGGCCAACAATAATTCATTATGGCCGACAGAAATGAGCATGATCCAAAGAATTGCTGGAATTTATGAAGTTGGAGCCAACACAGCTCTAAATGCCAAGCTAGATCAGATATGTAAATTCATGGAAACTCTCAGCACGCAAGGCAATGTTGGATCTAAAAGTTCACCATATAGAGTTTTCTTTTAGCCAAACCAACAAGAAGAGACGGTAAATTATGTCAACAATTTCAACAGACAGGGGAACAATCCATATTCCAACACCTACAACCCATGGTGGAGGAATCATCCTAATTTCGCATGGAGCAACAATTCAGGGCAAAAGAACTATGCACCACCCGGATTCCAACAACAAAACCAAGGCTATGAGCATGAAAAAGAACCAGGAATAGAAGAAGTGCTAGCTTAGTTAAAAAAATATGATGCTATGTTTCAGAGCCAATCAACTTCTATAAAAGCACTGGAAAATCAAATTGGACAACCGGCCAATGCTCAGAGTTACAGACCGCCATGTAACCTTCCTAGCAACACAGAACCAAATACAAGGAACCGAGGGAAGGAGCAATGTCAAGCCATTACCTTGAAAAGCGGTACTGAAATCAACAAAGATGTTGGAATCAAGGCATCCATTGAAGAAGTTCCAAAAGATGCAGTTCCACATATGGAGGAAAAAGAAGCAAAGGAAAAAGAGAAAGAAAGAATCACTCCACCTCCACATTTTCCACAACGTCTTCAGAAAAATAATCTGGACAAGCAGTTTGCTCAATTTTTGGAGGTCTTCAAAAAGCTGCATATCAACATTCCATTTGCAGAAGCGTTGGAAGAGATGCCAAGCTATGTCAAATTCATGAAAGACATTCTTTCACGAAAGTGGAGATTGGGAGATTACGAGACAGTAGCATTGACAGAAGAATATAGAGTCATCATTTAGAGGAAACTTCCCCCGAAGTTGAAAGATCCTGGCAGTTTCAATGTCTCATGCACCATTGGAGAACATTATATCGGTAAGGCTTTATTTGATTTAGGTGCAAGTGTTAATTTGATGTCTTTTTCGATTTACAGGAAACTGTAAATTGGTGAAGCAATGCCCACATCAGTCTCTCAACAACTTGTTGATAGAACGGTCGCATTTCCGAGAGGAGTAGTTGAAGATGTGCTGGTCAAAGTTGACAAACTCATTCTCCCAGCAGATTTCATTATTCTTGACATAGAAGAAGACAAAGATGTGTCTATCATCATTGGGAGACCATTCTTGGCTACAAGTCGAACTGTTATTGATGTGCAAAAAAGGAGAACTAACCATGAAAGTATAGGACCAAGAAGTTACCTTCAATTTTTTCAAAGCCATGAAATTCCCGAGCAATGAAAAGGAGGAGGAATGTTTCAGAATTGACGTTGTTGATAGTATCATCCAGGATACTGATACAATTCACATGGATAAACTTGAAGCTTGCATCACCTATAGGACTGACATCGAGCTAGATGCTGAAATTATGGAATGTATAAACTATCTTGACAAACCATTTCGCTTCAAATCGACACCACATGTGGAAAGTTTGGAACTACCAAAAAAAGAGCGAATCAAGCCCTCAATTGAAGAACCACCGCAGCTGGAGCTAAAGTTACTATCGAGCCATATCAGGTATGCTTTCTTAGGAAGTTATCTAAATTACCTGTGATTATTTCTTCTTCGCTAACATTGGAGCATGAAGAAATATTACTGAGAGTGTTACGGGAACACAAGAAATCCATTGGCTGGACTACTGCAGACATTCGAGGCATTAGTCAATTATTTTGCATGCACAAGATTCTAATGAATGACAAGTACAAACCTACAGTGGAGCATCAACGGAGACTAAATCCAGTCATGAATGAGGTCGTGAAGAAAGAAATCATCAAATGGTTGGATGCCGGCATCATCTACCCCATCTTTGACAGTACTTGGGTGAGTCCTATGCAGTGAGTGCCGAAGAAATAAGGAATTAATGTAGTCACAGATGAAAAGAACGAGCTAATTTCAACAAGAACGGTGACTGGATGGAGAGTATGCATGGACTACAGGAAGCTGAACAAAGCAATAAGGAGATATCATTTTTCGTTGCCATTCATTGATCAGATGCTAGACAGACTGTCGGGACATGAGTTCTATTTCTTTCTGGATGGATATTTGGGGTACAATCAGATAGCCATCACCCCATAAGATCAGGAGAAAACAACTTTTACATGTCCGTATGGTACTTTTGCTTTCCGCATGATTCCATTTGGACTATGTAATGCTCCTGCCACATTTCAACGTTGCATGATGGCCACCTTGTCAGACATGCTGGAACAAAGTATGAAGGTTTTCATGGATGATTTCTCTGTGTTTGGAGACTCTTTCGACCACTGTTTTCCAAATCTGAAACATGTATTACAAAGGTGCAAAGATACCAACCTGGTACTCAATTAGGAGAAATACCACTTCATGGTGTAGGAAGGCATTGTTCTTGGACTTCGGATCTCACAAAAGGGAACCGAAGTAGACAAAACAAATATTGAAACAATTGAAAAACTACCTCCACCAACATCTGTCAAAGGGATTTGGAGTTTTCTCGGACATGTAGGCTTTTACAGGAGATTTATCAAAGACTTCTTAAAGATTGCTAAACCTCTGTGCAATCTTCTGGAGAAAGATGAGCCTTTCAACTTCACCAAAGAATGCCACGAAGCTTTTGAAATCTTGAAACATAAGCTGGTTTCTGCTCCCATCATAGTAGCACCAGAATGAACCATTCCATTTGAAGTGATGTGAGATGCTAGTGATTTTAATGTAGGAGTAGTTTTGGGACAACGCAAAGAAAAAATTTTCCATACCATTTACTACTCCAGCAAAACTCTGAATGAAGCTCAACTCAACTACACAACCACTGAAAAGGAGTTACTTGCAGTTGTGTTCGCTTTTGATAAACTCTGCTCTTATCTGCTGGGTCCCAAACACAGATCATTCAGCAATCAAATATCTTATCGGGAAGAAAGATGCCAATCCTAGATTGATCCATTGGATACTTCTACTGCAAGCATTCGATGTGGAGATCAGAGACAGGAAATGGATAAAAAACCAAGTGGGAGATCATTTATCGAGGCTCAAAAATGGAGAAACAACTGGCAAAAAACTGACAATTAAAAAAAAATTCCAGATGAACAATTGTTTGCCATGAAATAAAATGATACCCCTTGGTATGCTGACTATGTCAACTATATAGTATCAAAAAAATGGCCGTTGGAATGGACAACTCAGCAACGAAAAAATTTCTTCAAAGAAGTCAAACATTATGTCTAGGATGAGCCGTACCTGTTCAAACGTTGTGCTGATCAATTACTGAGACGTTGTGTTCCACAAGAGGAGGTCAACAATGTCCTGCAACATTTTCATTCATCACCATATGACAGACACATCAGCGGGAATAAAACTGCAGCCAAAGTCCTACAGTCAGGTTTGTTCTGGCCTACTTTATTTTAATATACTTACTTACTTGCTCTTCAATGTGACAGGTGCCAGAGAACGGGAAATATTTCGAGGAGAAATGAATGACCTCTGCAAAATATTATAGAAGTGGAGATATTTGATGTATGGGGTATTGATTTTATGGGACCATTTGTTCCAACATTCGGAAACCTGTACATACTAGTTGCAGTAGACTACGTCTCCAAATGGGTTGAAGCAATAGCACATCCATCCAATGATTCAAAAGTGGTGATTAAATTCCTTAAAAAGAATATTTTCACTCGCTTCGGAACACCTCGGGCGATTATCAGTGATGATGGCTCACATTTATGCAACAGATACTTCGATGCACTCATATTCAAATATAGAGTTACTCATAAAGTTGCCACTTCCTACCATCCACAGTCAAATGGACAGGTTGAAGTTTCATTCAGGGAGATCAAAAGAATCTTAGAGAGAACCGTTGGATCAACAAGAAGGGACTGGTCTATAAAACTGGATGACGCATTATGGGCCTACTGGACAGCTTATAAGACACCCATCAGTATGTCCTCATATCAAATAGTGTTTAGGAAAGCATGTCATCTGCCAGTGGAGCTTGAACACAAGGCGTACTGGGCACTGAAGAAGTTACATTTTGATCCACAAGCAGCAGGAGAAAATCGACTCCACCAACTCAACGAATTGGAGGAATTTCGCCTACAAGCGTATGAAAATGCCAGATTATACAAAGAAATTACCAAGAAATGGCATGGTGGAGAATGCCAGATTATACAGGCTTATGAGAATGCCAGATTATACAACGAATTGGAGGAATTTCATGCAATTTGTGTATATATTGTGATTTGGTGTGTTTTATTTTTGTGTGTTTAATTTTTACAGAAAAAGTCATTTCACGATGGAAGACTTTCTCGCAAAATTTCACAAATAATTTCCTTCTCTCCCTAAAAAATCTATGATGAAAGTCTACAAAACTCGCTTGGAATGGATGAGACTATTGATGATCAAATGTATTATTAATGACATTCATTGGATTATTGAAGCACGAGTCCGATTGGCAGGTGAGTCCTGTAACTCTTTTATTTCATATCTGTCTGGTTTAGAAAGAAGCGCTTATGCTAAAAAGAGAAAAGCTAAAAGAAAGAGTGTTTGCTATAAATGTGCTCGCATGACATGTAATTCTCGTTTTCGTTCTTTAGGAACGGTGTCCGATAACCGTGAAGATAAAATTAAATTCGTTAGGGATGGCTTGAGTAAGGAGTCTTTGGATGACATATCGAAGACTCTTGAGACTCATTCTAGTGGATATGTGCATCACGCTATTTATATGTTATATACACAATTCCGAAAAGAAATATAACAATTTAGTCTCGGGAATCAGAATATAAAAGACCCTTTTTGCCAATTTATAAGAAAATTGGATGGGAAGCTTGTCCCTGATGCATAGACGTCATTCAAGCCGTTACTTCTTGAAAATATTATCATCTCTTTGTCTTTTCCTAATAATTTTGATTTTTTTTGTCATTTTTTTTTATTTTCTCCGACATGATCCAGACCTTTTTGACTTTCATGATTTATTTTACTATTTAAACTAATAATTGTCATATGGCAGGTACTAGTGCTATTATTACTCACCCTTTTTCAGGTATTATAAATTCAACTCATCATTGCATTCTTCAAGTCATCCAGAGTTGAGAAAAAAATGGTATCGACTTCTAGAAGACGAGTTGTAAATATTTGTGTGTTATGTGGTACTAGTGTTGGTTCTAAGCCAGATTTCATTGAGGCATCAAACGAATTGGGTCGAGTCATAGCTGGAAGGAATATGCACTTAGAATATGGCGGTGGCAACCTTGGACTAGTGGGGATCGTTTCAGGGGCTGTACATGAAGGAGGCAGTCAAGTCTTGGGAATCATCCCAAAACCTTTAGCAGAGGCAAATCTTATAGAACCATCAAACATGAAAGAGCTAATTGTGTCAGGTATGTCTGAACGACTAGTGGAAATGATAAACCGTGCTGATTCTTTTATTGCTTTGCCAGGTGGCTTGGGCACGATGGGGGAAATTTTTACAGTACTATCTTGGGCGAACCTGAACATACACCAGAAACCTATTGGACTGTTTAAGGCTAGTGGATTTTATGATTTTCTTTGTGTGTTTCTCGATGATGCCCGGAGAAATGGGTTCGTGTCAAAACCTGTAAAAGAACTCCTCTTCACTGCCAGAACTACCCAGGACTTAATTGACCATATCTTAGCATTTGAACCACAAATTGACCCTATCATTTCCAAGATAAACTGGTCCGATAATGATCGTGGTAAGAAGCGTCGGATAAATCTGGATCTTAACCTTTAATTTTTCTTTTGAGATGTAGAATTTCAGCTAACCAGATATTATCTTCTAAACTCTTCCACTACTTTTTAAGACATTGGAGACAATGTCTCATTTAGGTTTGGGGGAGTGGAATAGTTTATTAGTATCTTGTTTATATTTTGTGTTTTTATTTTTAGTCTAAAATTTTTAAAAAATTCAAAAAAAATTCAAAAAATAATTTGTGTTTTTAATTTGATTAATCAGTTGAAATTGGTGTGAGATAGCTGTGTAAGGAATTTCCACTCCTAATACCTATCTCAACCTATTTCGGAACAAGTTAATTTTTGTTTATTTCATTTTGAATTATTTAATTTGTGAATTCTCCATAATACTGACTAAAATGAATCTTCATATTCTCAGTTGATAGGTATTATCAACATACATGGTAACATACGGACATGAGTAGTAATGGAAAAGTTTGTAATATTCAGCGCTCTAGTTTAATTGGAGGACGCATCTAAAAAGCAGTGAGATATAAAAAAAAATAAAAAAAATGTACATCTGAGATCTAGGTAATTAAGTCCGTAGGGGTGTTTAAACACCTAGTGCCCTAAAGCCAACTGGTTTGGGAGTCACTGACCCAAAGCTCGCTACATGGATCAAAGATGTTATAAAAATAAAAAGAGACAGCTGAAACCTGAGTAATTAAGTTTGTAAGGGTGGCTTAACACCTAATACCATAAAGCCAACTGGTTTGGGAGTCACTAGCCCAAAGCTCGTTACATGGATTGAAGATGTTGCTTTATTTACTTTTTGCAAAAAACAATAAAAATATTCAGAAAAATATTCCATTGTTAAAAAATGTGTGAATTCTTATATAACTTTAGGACAAAAATATTACTCTCTTTTCAACTACACTTGTGAATATTGTGGGCACAATGACTTGATTAATACCTTGTTAGCTGTGTGTATGGAGAATGGTAAAGATAATTTGAGAATTTACTTATTCGGTAATTTAGAAAGAAAGAAAACAACAACTAACTTGGATAAGAAGTTTCACATGTTTAGTCACTAACTTGTTTATTCTATTTTCTCTTGTCTTTTTGTTTTTGTGTGCATTATTTTTATTTTCTTTTTGCTTTTATGTACATTAAATTGACATTTGTGGATATCGTCACTGTAAGCCCTCACGAGACTACAACTCGTCCACTAGGGACACTTAGGGGTTTAAAGGCTTGTTGCATATGCTAAATGCAACCGTGATCCATACGAAAGTGGCTTAGTTTAATTTTATTTTAAAGATATTTATGTTATTTTTTTTTTTACTCGAGGACTAGCAAAATGTTAGGTTTGGGGGTGTGATGAGTGGTAAATAGATCATTATTTCTCACTCCTCTGACTTATTATTTCGCTTAGTTTCTCAAGTTTTATGAACGTTTAGATGTGTTTTACTTTATTTTATAGATAAAATAAAATCAAGACTCAATGGAATCATTTAGGATGAAACGTGGAACCAATCAGGGCAAAAACTGGACTTGACATTTTGATTTTGGAGATTGGAAACTTGAAATGGCGTTCTAACGAAGTACAATTTCGGAAATTCCAACTTTGCGCAATTTTCATATTTTGGCCATAACTTTCTACTACAATATTGGATTGAGGTGATTCAAGTTCCAGATTAAAGAAGATTCAAAGATCTACAATGTTGAAGTTCATAATAATTTCGAATTCCGAAGATATCATGACCGAAATGGATGACAAATCCGGAAGTGTGTTATGTGTAATTATTAAAGTCAATTTCAAAACAAAATAAATAAATAAATAAATAATGGAAATTTTCAAACTTCCAACAAACTTGCTTGCATGTTTGGTGGAGGATTTGGTGCCATATTTGGTGCCATGTTTGGTGGAGAAATTAGTGGAGAAATTGGTGAAGGCAAAATTTTGCCTATAAATACAAAGCAATTTTAATTGTAAATTTCATACTTTCTTCTATGTAATTCCTTAAGCATATTAAGAAGATTGTATCTTGTTTTTTTATTTACAGCTTTAGTAATTAATTTTCGCATTTGCACTTTCTTTTGTTTACTTTTTAGTCTTTACTTTCTGCAATTTAATTTTACACAATAGTACTTTCCTTTCTTTACTTTTCAGTAATGAGAAGGTAACTCCCCCCTGTTGGGGTAAAAGGTAAAACTTTTATTACAAATTTTTAGATTAATCTCCCTCAATTATAATATATAAACTATTTAAAACCTGACTTAATGAGGATATCGCCTTATGGTCGGTTGGTAATTATTGAAATTGGTTTTAACCTGACTTAATGAGGATACCGCCTGATTGGTCGGTTGATAATTAATTATTAATTTGGCTTAATCAGGATACCGCCTATATGGCTGGTTGGTAATATCACGCAAAGTTATTATATTATATTAAGAGAGATATGTAATACAGTACTGATAAAAGTGAATCTTTTAACCCCCAGCATTTTCTTTTATTGTAATTTTACATTTTTCATTTCCAGCATTACTTTTCAACATTTATTTTTCCAGCTTTTACTTTATTTAATTTCAACAATTACTTTATGTCTTTTACTTTATTTAAGCTTTTACTAGCCTTAGATATGTGTCGTAACTATGTCAGTTATTTGTGGTTGTGATGAATTCCAATATCACCGGTTTATAAGGGGTTATTTAATAGTTTGGGTAATATAAAGGTTTATTTATTAAGTCCTAAGCTTAATGCTTCTTGTTAACTGGCCATTAATAAGATTTATTTGATAAATTTAAAATAAGCTTGACAAATGAATTTTAGGTTTCAGCCTTAGACTTAATAGCCATGATCTTCCTTGAGGATATATAACCCTTTAATAGATTTCCTTACCTGATATACATATATCTGTCGGGTGAGGGTAGTCACAATTGAAACTTAATCTTAATGAATTCAGGTAACTTGGTTGACAAAGACATATGATTAATTGGATTACACTGGGTATTTGCATCCGATCTGTTGGACAATTATGACCCATAACATCACTTTTTGTGAAAGACATGGTGTTCTTTGTATAAATTAACTATGTGACAAAGGAAATTTCTCTTTTATCATTTGTAATTGGATTACTTGGATATATAAATGATAAAATATGATTAATACCGAATTAATAAGATATGAGACAATATTAATCCATGAAAGGTTTAATCATTAAATATCCATAGTCGTAATATTATCGAGACTGGACATCGATAATGCGGAATAGGCTAGTATTGCACTTATGTGCGTTATGGAAGCTTAACGGCATAGTTCTCATATATTTAAGTATATGATACTTATGCAAGTGTGATAGGAGGTTTTGTTAGCCGTTGGATCGGGAACAGCTTCGCTTTGGATAGACCCCTCGGAATCCCAATGGTAGTATGGCTATGTGTCTATTGACAAGGTCATGGTTATCCGATTAAATAGACTAGTTGCTAGTGATCCGATATATGCTTCGTACGGGGCATACACTATTCCAGCCCCAGGCCTTGCATATGACATCAGATACTAGATCGCAATACGCACTACTATGTATACTACGACTGTTATAGATTATATATTCCTTAAAGAATATTTATGGAGAATTGGGTAGCACGGTGCTTTGCTAGAAGCCAACCATGTCTTGCAAATCGGTAAGAATATGGTACGAGGTACGCACGTGTTCGGATAGTCCGACGACCGGATTTACTGCCAACATATCCAGGGATCTCATGGGTCACTTCCCGAAGATTCACTGATGACCTATGACTCGAACATAGTTAATCTGGGATTAATTAGAAGAGAGATAAAATTAATCTTTGATTAATTACGGCGAGAATTAATCTGGGATAAAATTCGAATAGAAGTGAGAGAACGATTAATTTGGAATTAATCGATAAAAAATATATTCGATATATATTAAATGAAATTAGATTTCATAACGGAATTAAAATTGGATTTTAATTTGGGCGAACAAATTAATTTAGAATTAATTCGCAATTGACTTTAATAGTAATTTTGCTAGGCATAATTATTTAATTAAATTTGATTTAATTACGTCGCAACGAAAATTCGTTAATTCAGAATTAACTAACCCGAGCCCGGAATGTGTTTTGCGGGCCCAATCGGATTTTGAATTAAGTGGGGCCCACATCAAGTCACATCACTTGTCATTCTCATCACTTTATGTTGATGGAAGTTAATAGTTGTTGATGGCTTGTTTCTTACACAAACATTATTTTATTTTTGATTTGTGAATGACCTTACTAACTTAGATTTGGTATATGGCATTATTGATTTTAGAAATCAATTACACAAATTTGAAAAACACATCTCTCTCTCCAAGGCAAAAATCGTGACTTCTTCATCTCCCATTGAAAGTTTTGCTTCAAAATTTATTAAGTGCTAGCACATAAAAGAGTCTACAAAGGTGATAGGGAAACTATTCCCAAGAGTTTGGAATACAATGAGAAGCTTGGTGTTGGAAATCTAATAACCATGTCCCAAGATCAAAAACAAGCAAAATATATATAAGAATGAACTAGATTGAAGTAATG
>SKCR01022147.1:0-15074 GCA_019454045.1 Zanthoxylum bungeanum
TTTAATATGGAATCGATTTTCAAACTTAAAAGATGGAAAAAATATTTTAAACTTGAAAAATAAAAAATTAAATTTTTTAAGAAAAATCACTTAATATTTGTGCTAGGGCGCATAAATATGACCATTGAATATGCAACTTCCACCATTAAACTTGCAACTTTCACCAATAAATATGCAATATTTCGAAGATGAAACCTTTAGCAATAAACATGCAAAATGAAACCGTTTGACTTGAAACTTTAGCAATAACATGCAACTGCATCTGCCTCGAAAATCGCACCTGCAACTATGACCGTTGAATATGCAACCTCTAGCAATTAATGTGCAACTTTCACCAATAAATATGCAATATCTCGAAGATGAAACCTTTAGCAATAAACATGCAAAATGAAACCGTTGGACTTATAACTTTAGCAATAACATGCAACTACATCTGCCTCGAAAATCGCACCTGCAACTATGACCGTTGAATATGCAACTTCCACCATTAAATTTGCAACTTTCACCAATAATATGCAATATTTCGAAAATGAAACCTTTAACAATAAACATGCAAAATGAAACTGTTGGACTTGTAACTTTAGCAATAACATGCAACTACATCTGCCTCGAAAATCGCACCTGCAACTATGATCGTTGAATATGCAACTTCCACCATTAAACTTGCAACTTTCACCAATAAATATGCAATATTTCGAAGATGAAACCTTTAGCAATAAACATGCAAAATGAAACCGTTGGACTTGTAACTTTAGCAATAACATGCAACTACATCTGCCTCGAAAATCGCACCTGCAACTATGACCGTTGAATATGCAACTTCCACCATTAAAACTGCAACTTTCACCAATAAATATGCAAGATTTCGAAGATGAAACCTTTAGCAATAAACATGAAAAATGTAACCGTTGAACTTGTAACTTTAGCAATAACATGCAACTACATCTGCCTCGAAAATAGCACCTGCAACTATGACCGTTAAATATGCAACCTCTAGCAATTAACGTGCAACTTTCACCAATAAATATGCAATATTTCGAAGATGAAACCTTTAGGAATAAACATGCAAAATGAAACCGTTGGACTTGTAACTTTAGAAATAAGATGCAACTACATCTGCCTCGAAAATCGCACCTGCAACTATGACCGTTGAATATGCAACTTCCACCATTAAACTTGCAACTTTCACCAATAAATATGCATATTTTTGAAGATGAAACTTTAGCAATAAACATGCAAAATGTAACCGTTGGACTTGAAACTTTGGCAATAGCATGCAACTACATCTGCCTCGAAAATAGCACCTGCAACTATGACCGTTAAATATGCAACCTCTAGCAATTAACGTGCAACTTTCACCAATAAATATGCAATATTTCGAAGATGAAACCTTTAGGAATAAACATGCAAAATGAAACCGTTGGACTTGTAACTTTAGAATAAGATGCAACTACATCTGCCTCGAAAATCGCACCTGCAACTATGACCGTTGAATATGCAACTTCCACCATTAAACTTGCAACTTTCACCAATAAATATGCAATATTTTGAAGATGAAACCTTTAGCAATAAACATGCAAAATGTAACCGTTGGACTTGAAACTTTGGCAATAACATGCAACTGCATCTGCCTCGAAAATCGCACATGTAACTATGACCATTGAATATGCAACCTCTAGCATTAAACGTGCAACTTTCACCAATAAATATGCAATATTTCGAAGATGAAACCTTTAGCAATAAACATGCAAAATGAAACCGTTGGACTTGAAACTTTAGCAATAACATGCAACTGCATCTGCCTCGAAAATCGCACCCGTAACTATGACCATTGAATATGCAACCTCTAGCATTAAACATGCAACTTTCACCAATACATATGCAATAATTCGAAGATGAAACCTTTAGCAATAAACATGCAAAATATAACCGTTGGACTTGAAACTTTAGCAATAACATGCAACTGCATCTGCCTCGAAAATCGCACCTGTAACTATGACCATTGAATATGCAACCTCTAGCATTAAACGTGCAACTTTTACCAATAAATATGCAATATATTTTTATATTATTTTATTTTATCAGTATTATAAAAAAATAAATTTTTTATATTATTTTATTTTTTTCAGTATTTTTTAAAAACTTACAATAAATATTTTATAATTTTATTTTTATAATATTTTATAATAAAAAAATATTTTTAAATTTTTTTTTGAGAGTAACCGGCAACAACGGTTGTTGCAACCAGTTACTCTCATTTTTTTTTGTTTTTTAATGCTACCAACCCTTGGGTATCTGATACCCAAGGGTATTGTAGCAATACCCATAATAATTCCACATATATGAATATGACATATAGGTATGCATGGCAATGGGCCGGGCGGGGCCCGGGCTTTTAAAAGCCCGGCTAAAAAAAAAAATAACATCCATCAAAAATAACTTCCACAAAATCACAAATAAATACATGATACATCAAAAGTTTCAATGTTTCATCCATAAACTAACATCCAAAATTCAAAAATAAATACATCAAAAGTTTCAATATTTCATCCATAAATTAACAATCCAAAATCCACAAATAAATACATCAAAAGTTTCAATGTTTCATCCATAAACTAACATCCAAAATTCAAAAATAAATACATCAAAAGTTTCAATATTTCATCCATAAATTAACAATTTACAAATAAATACATAAAAAGTTTCAATGTTTCATCCATAAACTAACATCCAAAATTCAAAAATAAATACAATCAAAAGTTTCAATATTTCATCCATAAATTAACAATCCAAAATCCACAAATAATACATCAAAAGTTTCAATGTTTCATCCATAAACTAACAATCCAAAATTCCACAAAATCACAAATAAATTAGGGCAGGCGCTGCAAATCACAAATTTACAAATTACATTTAGTCATTTACAATGGTCAATGCACAACAAAATGGAGGCCACTCACTAATGGGCCTCGTGAGTGTGTTAGTAACAGACTCAGTGTGATCAGTGTGTGTGTGGGGTGTGTGTAAGTAACAGACAACGACACTAAGTCAAGAGGCAAGAGCAGTCAGCAGTAGTGAGCCAGTGTGTGAGGTGTGTGAGTTTTTAATATTTTTCATTTTTTTATTAATTCAAGCCCGGGCCGGGTCGGGCCCGGGCTTAAATCGCCGAGCCCAGCCCGGACCCAAGCCCGAGTCGGGCTTGGTTTCTAGGGCCGGGCCCACAATTTTTATGTCCCGGGCCGGGTTTGAGTTTTTCTGCCACCCTTACATATAGGACAAAATGCTTACTCTTGAGCATTTTAACATACCAAGCATACATAATATTCTTTTATTTATTTAAAATGTTTAAATAATCATGATTATTCAATGTCAATAATTTGTTATAGATTTTAATTTAAATTAAATTCTAAAATTAGCAAATTAAGATTATTCTTTATAATTTTATTAAATAAATTTGAGAATAACTTTACTTATAATATGTTTTAAGTTTTAATTGTTAAAATTTGGTAATATTATTTTTAAATAATTAAAATAGAAATTAAGAATTAATAACTTGATTATTCATAATAAATAAGATATTTAATAGTTAAAAATCTGATAATTTATTTAATTAATTAATAAGATTGGATTCCATTAATTAACACATTTAATTAATTTTAGTAACTTAGAAATTCGGTAATAATCACTAGAATAATAAAATATGTGATATTTTATAGTGAGTGGGAGATAGTGATATGATAATATTGCCCTCGGTCTTCATTGTTAGTTTAATATCTTGAGATTTATAACACCTCAGTTATCATAATATTTAGTTATCATGATATGACTATCATGGTCATTATATTCATCCATGAAATATTATTAAGCACATAATCACGTATAAGTGGGTTTGTTATCTGTGTAACCCTTATTGGAGCTCAGAATAATTTTTCAATTTTAGCACTCATTTTAATTTAACAATACTCATGAATAGCCTTCGATAATTTTTCGATATCTTAAAATACAAATATCATTTTTTAGTGGTTAATTTCAATATCGTTTGAAATTTTAGACACAGAGGTACAATGTTCATATTGAGTATTCCCGTAATTTCATGTATTACTAAGTCAAATTTGAGTCTTAACTTTAGGCCACTGCACTGTGATGAAAATAGCTACAAATTTAGCATGTCCTTTTACATTAATGTTATTTTATTAATAAATGTCAAGGCAAAAAATTATGGCTTAGATTACATGAACCCATTTTCCTTCTCCCTCTCCTCACTCACGACCTAGAAGCCTTCTTCTTCATCATTTGCCTTCATTTCACAACTCTTATATAAATCTGAAATTTGTATGTTTTTTTTTTTTTGCAATTTCAAGTGTCAATTAAAAAAGTCAATTTCTCAATCTTGCTCTTGTTGCTTCCAAGTAATTCAAGCATGATTCCTAGATCAGTTTATTAGTTGAATCCATGGATATTAAGCATGATTCAAATTCAATTTTTTGCACGATAAAGTCAAGATTAGTGTTGATCTCATTAAGTTTGGTGTTTATTATCATGACTTGTGTAAGGATTGAAATGAATTAGAAATCTAAGTTTGAGCTTGATCTTGCCATGAATCTAGAGTACTAGTGATGTTTGGGTGAATCATCTTGTTGGTTGTAGTGGTGGTGTATGTGGTGATGGTTAAGTGTTGGCACTTGTGTGATGGACCTGAAATCAAGTTTGCATCACGACGTAGTACCAATCGAGACATTATGTTTAAAAATTTGCCTTCGGCGTGTCACGACACTGTTGGGTTTCTATTAGGTCCCAAGGAACAAATCAAGCAATGAAACATATTTGTATGAATACTCGTAAAAGCATGGCGGAATCATACTTACAACGATCGGATTGCGATGCGAGGAACAAAATATTTTCTCCCCTCCATAGTGTTCACGACAGTGGACTGTTTTGAAGTTCCTCCATTTTCGGTCACCACCTCCATTGATGCCCAAGCTCCAAGCTTTCAATGGTGATTCCATGCTCATGAAATTAGTTCCCTATCACCTTAGGATGACCCTTTATGTGCTAGCAATGACAAGATTTGCCACAAATCTTCCTTGTTCTTCTTCTTTGTTCTCGGCCAAGCAAGAATCAAGAAGAAAATTGGCTTCAAAAGCCGAATGGGAGAGAGGAGAATTTGGCTCCAAAACCGTGAGTCATGGCAAGAGAGAGAGAGAGAGAAAATGTGTTATGTAAATTGTTTTTGATTTTCCAAAAATCAAATACCAAAACCATTTTCAAAAATCCAAAAGTCAAAGGCAAAAACAATCAATGCCTTCCAACTACCAACATCAATCAATAGTGACATGTTGTCACATCACTCAAAGTGATTAAACATTACATCAATCGATTGACTAGTGATTTGACGCTTGATGTGACTTGTGGGCCGCACTTTAATTCGCAATACGAGTGCGCCAGCAAACATTTTCGGGCTCGGGTTCGCTAATTCCAAATTAACGAATTTTCCGTTGCGACGTAATTAAATAATTATGCCTAGCAAAATCATTATTCACGTCGCTAACGAATTAATTCTAAATTAACTCGTTCGCCCGAATTAAATTCTAAATTTAATTCCACGTCGAAATCCAATTTCGTATAATATATCGAATATATTATTTATCGATTAATTCCAAATTAATCGTTCTCTCTCTTAATTAATATTTATCCTAGATAAAATATCTCCGTAATTAATCCCAGATTAATTTTCCTCTCTCATCTAATTAATCCCAGATTAATAAAGTGTGAGTCATACGTCATCGGTGAATTTTCGGGAAGCGACCCATGAGATCCCCGGATATGTGGCAGTAAATCCGGTCGTCGGACTATCCGAACACGTACGTACCTAGTACTACGTTTTTACCGATTTACAAGACAATGTTTGCTTCTAGCAAAGCGCCATGCCTACCCAATTCTCCAGAAATATCCTTACAGAAATATACGATCTATATCAGGTGTAGTATACGTAGTATTACGTATTTCGATCCAGCATCGGATGTCACGTGCAAGGCATGAGGCTGGAAATGTGTCTGCCTCGTACGAAGCACATATCGGATCTCTGGTAACTAGTCTCTATATCGGACAATCATGACCTAGTCATATATCCCGATGACTGCAGTACATAAGAGAACCAGTTCCGTATCCTACGTGATCATCATCTCCACTATGACTGGAGTGATACTTCCATCTCGACTTCACACCCAATACACTACGATCTCAATATACCCAGAAGAGACGTACACAGAACCTGTTAAAGCCCTGGACGACCAAAACCAAAGTATTTGATTGTCGCAAGTATTAGCGGTGCAAGTCTCAGGTTAAGACCAAATACACCTACCCTGATTCGGACTTCCATAGACACATAGTCATACTACAAATGGAATTCCGAGGGGTCTATCCAGAGCGAAGCTGTTTTCCGTACCATCGGTAAAAAACAACCTCATACTACACTTGCATGAGTATCCTATACCCAAATATATGAGAACTATGCCGTTATGCCCTCACAATGCGCACAAGTGTAATACTAGTCTATTCCGCATTATCGATGTCCAATCTCAATAATACTACGACTAGGGATATTTAATTATTAAACCTTCGTGGATTGATACTGTCTCATATCATCTCAATCCGGAACTAATCATATGGACCTTATATCATTTATACATCTTGGTAATCTAATTACAAATGATAGAAGAGCAATTTCCTTTATCACATAGTTAATTTGTACAAGAACACCATGATCTGTACAAATAGTGATGCTATGGGCCATAACTGTCCAACAATCTCCCACTTGGCCTATAGCCAATCACTCAAGTGTCCTACACTCGAACTATGTACGGTTCACTCAAACTTCTGCTGAGAAAATACTTTCGTCAGTGGATTTGCATGATTATCATCTGATGCGATTTATTCGATCATCACATCGCCACGATGTATGATCCGAACGAATCAGATGTATAATTGAAGTATATATATCTGGATCGTTGATGAGACCATTAATTCTTTAGCCTGTGCTGTAGCCTAGCTCAGCTGCTAACAGAACTATTCCTAATCTAATTAGGATTATTATCAATCCAGAAGGCTTCTATTGCTGCCTCAGCTGCAACAATAATCCACTTATATTGTTTATTCGGTAACAGTGTCTTGCATGGAAGATTTCCAGCTCACTGTTCCGTTATTCAAACTTTATAGTACCGTTGTTACGACTTATAGTCGTTTTATCGGTTTGGAAACTTACAGCAGTGAACCCAGTCACTTCAAGTTCTCATTCTCCATAGTATAAGACAACATCCTTAGTTCCTCTAAGATACTAAAAGATTTTCTTAACATCAATCCAGTGACTATCACTTGGATTGGCCCGATTGTGACTCCATATGCTCAAAGCATATGAGACACCAGGTCGCGTACATATATTTCAATGTACAAGTTCTCGGAGAGTATCAACAACTTTAAATCTATCCCAGTAGATCTTTATTCCTAGAATAAAAGGTTGTCTCTCCCAAGAATTCTACGGAGAATTTTTCATGAAAACCAAGCTTTCACCGATTGTATTATGGGAATATCATTTCCAAGAAATGACATGTCATCATTACTTAGGACTTTCACTGACAGTGCGGTCCCACTAACCTCCTTATATTCACAAGAATCATTTTCATTTTTGAATTAAATCATACACCATTATGATTACATCAAAACGATATCGTCCCAAGAACGCTATGCTTGCTTCAATCCATCCATGGATCGAACAACTTGCAAACCTTGTTTGCTTGTTTTGGTATGAAAAAACCGTCAGGATGTAGTAAACATCCTCCAAAAGGTTTCCATTAAGGAAAGCAGTTTTGGCATTCAGCTGTCATATTTCATGAATGAAATATGCAGCTTCAGCAAGCATTATCCAAATGGATTCACCAATGGCAACAGGTAAAAGGTTTCATCGTAATCGACACAATGTTGATTACGATACCTTTTCCTTACAAGCCTAGCTTTGCTGTTGGTATGTTGTCATCCATGTATGTCTTCCTTGAAGACTTATATAGTACAATAGGCACAATGCCTTGCGGTACATCAACTAGTGTCTAAACTTAGTTGGTATATATGGAATCCATTTTCAAATCATGGCACTTTGCCATAATAGGGAGTCGATACCTTGTATCACTTCCTCATACGTAGTCAGTTCGTATTCCTCAATAAGATTGACATCTTTATGAGGTGAGATCAGAAACCCATACCTCCCAGGTTGTTTTCTGACTCTTACCGACCTACACGGTTCTTGTGTATTCGAAGATTATTGGTAAAGTTTCATCCTTTATGAATTATTTGTGTTCCATTAGGAATTGGGCCTGGAATAATATTACTCCGATTTTCATCGAGTTTATATACCTCCACTTACCACTGCATATCGGTATTTCTTAGGAAAACCGCATGGCGAGCAACAATTACATTGTTCTCTAGTGAGTTGTATAAGTACTATACTTTTGGTTTCCCTAGGATAACCTACAATTTAGGCACTTATCCTATTTGGGTTATAGTTTGGTATCATCCAAACATTTGCCTAGCATTCCCAAATCTTCAGGAATGAGAAAACCCGATTTCTTTCCTGTTCATATCTAATATGAAGTCTGTCTAACAGATTTTTATGGAACCTTATTCAAAATAATTTTGCACTGTTTATGCTTATCCGTTGAAGGAAATGGTAGCTCAGAGCGACTCATGATTAACCTTATCATGTCCAACAAAATTTGGTTTCTCAGTTCGGACACACCGTCAAATTGATGTGTTCCGGGAATAGTCCTCATTGAAAGAATACTATACTCTTTCAAGTATTTGAGAAACTTATTGCTTAAGTATTTTCATCATGGTCTAACCGTGACGGTTTTAATACTATAGCCGATCTGTTTGTCTACTTCGTGTCGAAATTGTAAAAGTTCCCGATCCGTGTTTCGGAGAAACATATAACCATAACGCGATGCCACATCCGTAAAGGTCACAGAATATTCATTTCCACCTCTAGCCTAGCTAGATATGGGCCCACTTACGTCACTATGACCAAGGGCTAACAGATCAGTGTCACTTACACTTTTACCAAGTAAAAAATATTTTAGGCACTTTGCCCAATAAACTAGATTCGTAGAGATCATTTGAATAGAATCAAATCCGTCCTAGTATCCACTCTTCGAAAGTGTGGATATACGAGTCTTGTTTAAATGTGTCCCAGACAACAATGCCACTTATAAGACTCAACTGAGTTACTCAGTTTGAGCTATTTGTTTGTCATGTCATATGTTTGAGATTTATTTATATTCAAAATATAAATACTGTTATTCACATCTAATGTGTTTATCTCAATATCATCTTTATAAAATAAAACACTTTAGTGTTCTAGAATATAAATGTGTACCCGTAACGGGTTAAACCCTGATATAAAGATAATGTATCTAGTCAAACCAGTTACATTTTAACAGTTTCCTAATTTAAGTACACACCTGAAGGGTAGTTCCTATACTTAGGTATCTACGGTTAAAATAGCGACTTCCGTCCCGTTTCCTATTCGTAGATTAATCTCATCTGAAGTCAGTATCCTGCTCTCAGCAGATTCTGCACACCAGTACATATTTATGTACCACATCCAGTATCTAAAATCCAATTTTAATACTAGTTGCGAACACGTTTATGACAAACATATTTGAAGTCGGAGCCTTGCCCGTTTTCAATTCCTTCATGTCTGCCTCGTCCATACGGCAGTCACGCTACAGTGACCCCGTTTGCCACAATTTAGGCAGACATCTTGGGATATGTCCTATGTCTTCCCAGAAGATTATAATGACTTTGCCTTTGCCTTTTTCACACCCTAGAAGCCTTTGGCCAAACCTTGGCCTTCTAGAATTTCGAAATAAGATGCGTCTTGCGCCTCTTGCCTTATTGCAAACTTTGGCTTTGTCTCCTTGAGAATTGTCATTAACTCTCCAAGATTTTACTATTACAATTTAGTACTTCTAAGATCTAAGGATAGATCTATGAAGATCCTTCAATTTCATTATCATACTATAAGGATCTAATCCTTAATTCTGATTAAGAAATATAAGGATCTAATCCTTAATTCTGATTAAGAAATTAAGGAGTCTATTTGGCAAGCTTAATGGATTAAGCACTTAAGTTATCATCACATGAATCTTCCAAAGATCATGCTCTACTGTTTGCTTAACTCCGGCTTAGGCCTAAGATGTTATTTTTATCAAATAAAGTAACTTCTTAGTTTTCAAGACTATCCTGATATATTATTCCCAATTTGAAAATTAAAGTCTTTTAAATACATTTTCTCCCAGGATTATGTTTTAAACACTAATCTTTCAATTTATCTTGATTCTAATAGTCTAACTATCAAATCAACGATTTTAGGTACTATTGTTTATAATGATTACTATAGTCCAACTATATAATCAACTATAATTTAAATTAATTAACTTCAATTATATTGATTACTATAATCCAATTATAAAATCAACTATTAATTGAAATTAGTTAATTCAAATATATTGATTACTATAATCCAATTATATAATCAACTATAAATGAAATAGTTTGAATACAGTCCAACTGTTTAATTAAAACAACATTAAATATTAGTTCAACTAATAGATAATTTATTTGACGAAATATTTGAAATGAGCGCGTATGGCAAGTAACTAAACGAATATTGCAAATTTAATACTTGCCTCCCACTATTTTTTCGGCGAGCCTTTAACCCTCTGTTGAGTACACGGGAAACCTTGTTTCCTAGTGGGTTAGGATCCCGTTAAATACACACAATCTTGACTTTGGCCAACAAATTGTATGATAATTAACTAGGTATATCTCTAAGATCAATTGGATCCCATCCAATTCCTAGATCCAGTAGGTGGACATCCAAGTCTGAAACATATATCTTATATATGCCAATATATCCAATATATTGCCTAACCTTTTTCCTCTGAATCAACTAAGCCTTGGCTTTGGCACAACAAACTTAGTGATCTCAGTTAAGTGGAACCCATTGACCTTGGAAAGCTTCGTAATCAATGTCGATGGACAAGAAGTGATCTTGACTTTGGCCAACAAATGACAACTTGGACAAGAAGTGATCTTGACTTTGGCCAACAAATCACAACTTGGACAAGACACCAATATAGAACAAAGCCTTAATGATTCAAACACATCCTCGACGGACAAAGGTCTTGACTTTGGCCATCAAACCAATGCCAGTCTTGGATCTTGAGTAAGAATCACTCAATGGAAGGAAAAACGCTTAATATGATGTTGAAGGTTTTTCGCGTGCTATTGGCAACCAATTAATTATCTTTGTTAAGGTCTCATCATCATACACCATTAAACATGCATTCTAAACACATAATAAGGCGCGTATAAATAAATATAATAATGATATGCGGATGGATACTTAAACACATTGTTCCTAGAACAAAACTCTCCATTTCCTCTCTCTGGCTAGCACAAGTATTACTTCTACCAGATTACATAACACTTCTAAAGAAACCTCATTTACATTGAGGGGAATATGTGAGAAGAGAAATACACAGAGTAAGGAGGTAATAGGCTGGACACGCAGGTCCAATTTAATAAATTCTAAATTTATTACAATAATTTCCAAAATTGCCCCACCCATCTAATATCCATCCGATATACATTATTCATACATCACAACCATGTATTCACACAAGCATGTTATCAATCAATCTAATCCAATTAATTAATCTGAATATTATGACCATCCAATGTTCAAATAACAATTTGATTTTGCGCGAGTCAAACTCGTTTGCGAATAAGTACTCAAAGTACGAATTCTTGAATTATACTAAACTACAACATTAAATCCAATTTATTTGTATTAATACTAATTCATTTATTTAATTCCAAATTAAATATTACACTTTTTAAAGTACCTTTACGACTTAGATTCTAAATCTAATCGTTACGGGTCTCAAAGCCCGATTAACATCCAATGTCAATTTAATTTAAAGTCCAATGGGCTTTTAATTAATTTCTACGGTATGGACTTTTGGGTGTTAAAACCAAATACCAAAGCCCATTTAAGGAATCACCCTTATTTGCCAAGAAACCAATTTAGGCCCATTAGGCCCAATTAATGTTAAAGGTCCATTAAGTCATAATTGGACTTTATGGATATGGTTTTGGGCCCAATTGGATCCAACCAATTTAGCCTAAACCAATCTTGGTACAACCAAGCCCAATAAGCCCAAATTACAACTTTTCAAGCCCAATTTCCAAAATAGGCCCAATTAATTAAATTACCAAATTCCAAATTTCATAACTTAATTAACCTAAAGTGTATGCCATAATTAATTACCCAAATTAACATTTCCAAAACACCAATTTGTACAATTAATTATGCTCATTAACATCAAAACATGTCCAACACATTTTAATCAAAAATCAATCATTTTACATGCTATAACTCACGATATTTTGGGGTTTTATTTGTCCGATTCGGTTTCAATCCAATTAAATATCCACAATCAACATTACCCAATGTTTTCCAACTCATCCAATGATCAAAAAACAAAAAATACCAAGACTTATTAGGGCATCATGCATTCGGCCAAGCCAACTAATTGGTCAAAATTGATCCAATCAACTTTTCATGAATTGATCCAATACAACTTCAATACAACATCATTCAAGCATACTCAATCAATTAATTTTATCAAATCATGCTCAAATTCAATTTACCAAATTTTACCCTAATTCAAGTTTCATGCTCAAAATGGTTCTGATACCATTGTTGGGTTTCTATTAAGTCCCAAGGAACAAATCAAGCAATGAAACATATATGTATGAATACTCGTAAAAGCATGGCGGAAAAATACTTACAACCGATCGGATTGCGATGCGAGGAACAAAATATTTTCTCCCCTCCATAGTGTTCACGTCAGTGGACTATTTTGAAGTTCCTCCATTTTCGGTCACCACCTCCATTGATGCTCCAAGCTCCAAGCTTTCAAATGGTGATTCCATGCTCATGAAATTAGTTCCCTATCACCTTAGGATGACCCTTTATGTGCTAGCAATGGCAAGATTTGCCACAAATCTTCCTTGTTCTTCTCCTTTGTTCTCGGCCAAGCAAGAATCAAGATGAAAATTGGCTTCAAAAGCCGAATGGGAGAGAAGGAGAATTTTGGCTCCAAAACCGTGAGTCATGGCAAGAGAGAGAGAGAGAGAAAATGTGTTATGTAAATTGTTTTTGATTTTCCAAAAATCAAATACCAAAACCACTTTCAAAAATCCAAAAGTCAAAGGCAAAAACAATCAATGCCTTCCAACGGGCAACTACCAACATCAATCAATAGTGACATGTTGTCACATCACTCAAAGTGACTAGACATTACATCAATCGATTGACTAGTGATTTGACGCTTGATGTGACTTGTGGGCCGCACTTTAATTCGCAATGCGAGTGCACCCGCAAACATTCTCGGGCTCGGGTTCGCTAAATCCAAATTAAAGAATTTTCCGTTGGGACGTAATTAAATAATTATGCATAGCAAAATCACTATTCACGTCGCTAACGAATTAATTCTAAATTAACTCGTTCGCCCGAATTAATTCTAAATTTAATTCCGCGTCGAAATCCAATTTCGTATAATATATCGAATATATTATTTATCGATTAATTCCAAATTAATTGTTCTTTCTCTTTAATTAATATTTTATCCTAGATAAAATATCTCGGTAATTAATCCTAGATTAATTTTCTCTCTCATCTAATTAATCCCAGATTAAAAAAGTGCGAGTCATACGTCAACGGTGAATCTTCGGGAAGCGACCCATGAGATCCTCGGATATATTGGCAGTAAATCCGGTCGTCGGACTATCCGAACACGTACGTACCTAGTACTACGTTTTTACCGATTTACAATACAAGGTTGGCTTCTAGCAAAGCGCCATGCCTACCCAATTCTCCAGAAATATCCTTACAGGAATATACGATCTATATCAGGCGTAGTATACGTAGTATTGCGTATTTCGATCCAGCATCAGATGTCACGTGCAAGGCCTGGGGCTGGAAATGTGTTTGCCCCGTACGAAGAACATATCGGATCTCTGGTAACTAGTCTCTATATCGGACAATCATGACCTAGTCATATTATCCCGATGACTGCAGTACATAAGAGAACCAGTTCTGTATCCTACTTGATCATCATCTCCACTATGACTGGAGTGATACTTCCATCTCGACATCACACCCAATACACTACGATTCTCAATATACCCAGAAGAGGCGTACACGGAACCTGTTAAAGCCCTAGACGACCAAAACCAAAGTATATTGATTGTCGCAAGTATTAGCGGTGCAAGTCTCAGGTTAAGACCAAATACACCTACCCTGATTCGGACTTCCATAGACACATAATCATACTACCAATGGAATTCTGAGGGATCTATCCAGAGCGAAGCTGTTTTCCGTACCATCGGTAAAACACAACCTTCTACTACACTTGCATGAGTATCATATAACCAAATATATGAGAACTATGCCGTTATGCCTTCTAAACGCGCACAAGTGTAATACTAGTCTATTCCGCATTATCGATGTCCAATCTCGATAATACTACGACTATGGATATTTAATGATTAAACCTTCGTGGATTGATATTGTCTCATATCATCTCAATTCGGAACTAATCATATGGACCTTCTATCATTTATACATCTTGGTAATCTAATTACAAATGATAGAAGAGCAATTTCTTTTGTCACATAGTTAATTTGTACAACAACACCATGATCAGTGCAAATAGTGATGCTATGGGCCATAACTGTCCAACATACACAAGATAAGTTGTGTCTGTAAATGAGTAATTTTATACAGTTCAAAAGCAAGATATGATGTGTCCTGAAAAACTATAATCATGACTTTAAACATTCTGTCTCAAAATCGAGTTACATGACTTGTTGTTTATGTTTCATGTTTTATAGTTTGTGAATAACAATTTACTGTTCATGTTTCACGATAGTCTGTGATTCCCATGTTTTTGGTT